>OX381704.1:13526424-13746424 GCA_947462335.1 Harmothoe impar | reverse complement strand
ACTAGTTGGGGCCACCTGTGATGACCACTCAGTGGCTCCCCCTGGAAGTTAAAAGACTAAGGTGGGTTGGTCAGTACTGACCAACCTGACAATAATAACTAATCTAGGTTGGTTGTATAGGGAGCCAAAAAATGACTAACTAGATTAGGTACTAGTGACTGAGAGGTTGGGCGTATAGGGAGCCTAGGAATATCAGTGCAGGAGAGGGTAGACAAATCAAAAAGCTGATATCTCCATTACAACTGAATAACTAGCCACAGCATGCTCAGGGCATTATTTGATTAGGATATAATTGATACCTGACATATTTATATGATACCACTAATTTCACTCAGATTGCCCACATTGGCCAAGTCACCCAACCTCACAGCATGGGGAAGACATTAGTTCCCGACACTGTAGGTATCATTAATTACTTGACCTCGGCTCAGAGGTAGAGCGTTTGTCTGGCACACACAAAGTCATGGGTTCGAGACTCAGCAGCGCCCTGCTGATTGAGCTGTAACCCCCCCCCCCCCTGCTGTGGTAGACATACAGCATATCAAAGACCCTGTCCATCTCACACTGTGCCTATGTAGTGTGTGATGTGAAAGAACTATTGCCTCGGTAAAGTGTAGGGGCATGCTTTCTACCTTCAGTCATGCATAGATTTGTTCACCATCACCACCCTTGAAATGACCTCAGCTGTTAATTAGGGCGTAAAGCAACCCAACAACCAGCCAACCAACCTCAGCTGGAGGAGTATATTGACCTTGATCCCTGAACGCACGTGTTTGAGGCAGTGTCCGTGCTGTATCAGCACACCTTGTGCTGTAGGGTTATGGCAGGGCTGTGCTGTAATGTATACATTAACACACATAATGAATTGTCGTATGAGCCATTTAACATGTGACACACATTTTATGGTTAAATCGCATGTTAGACTATTCAGAAAAGGGTTTTCTCATCACTGGGCATCCATAGATATGACGAGGGTGTTTTTTTTTTCTGGGGGCCTATCATTGGTAGGGACATTATAGGGTTTGCAGACAACATTGATGTTAGTAGTTAATAGTCTATTGATCTGTAAAAGTTGTAAAAAATAGAAATTCTTTCTAACTCATTTTATCGCTTACAGTGTAGGTTTCAATTTGATACCAACTATACCTATATATTTACCATTATCAGTCAAAATCTTCTATAAAACTTGCAAATGGAATTTTTTCTCGGAAATGAATATGGACGTACCACTGTTATATATTCTGACCCTTTCCCCGGCGGCCTTTCTCCTCCCCCTCCCTTACACATGTATGCTTCCTCATGTGGGTGTCTTACCCTCCCCACCATAACCCTGACCGTCCATTGTCACCTTGACTTACCCATAAGTCCTCCTGATCCCCCCTTCCGTCTGGTATATTGGACAGTAGCACAGAAATCCCGCTGTCCAGCAGGAATTGAATATTGCATGGTCAGGTTCTTGCCACCACAGTACAGTTTCTCCACTCCCAACAAAATAGTGCAGAGAATGGGTGGCCAGGTATAGCGAAGTGGGAGGTAAACCTTTTTTTTTCTTTTATTTTGGTTGAGTATGAGATGATGTAAATACAACAATCCCTGTATTTTATCCTGGTATACAAAAAAAACTTTTTTAGCTCGGAAATATCTGACACCAGCATTGACAATATGACACACTTAGCTTAGCTATTATATGAGTGTATAATATAAAATAATGTATTATAATTTTGTTAATTTACACCAGATTCATATTGTTATAATTATAGTTGAGATATATGTATCGGCGTACAGGGCATCATGACATATCTTTCTGTAACATACACTTGCTTTGGCCTAGAGCCCGCTCCATGTACCAAATGCGAAAATATACCAGCAATAACAAAACCTCATGTATACATTATTAATTTTTATAGTAGACAGTGATTTGACCGGGTGTCAGGAGAGGGCCACTCATGTTCGAGGTAAAACACTTGTTCTATCATAGAGGAAATAGGCTTGGTGTTGTAGAAAGGAAGAAAAGAGAATGGCAGACAAATGAGAAACAAGGGCGTGTGGGGGCAGGGCCCCTGAAACATTCAGTAAAACCTTTATTACACAATATTACCGAAGTCAAATAATCACTTGATGTGGAAAACTGGACAAAAGTATCCAACTGACGAGGGTAGGGGGGATTTAGGGTTGGAGAAACCAAGGGTGGGAGAATTCCAAGTGGAAAATTCCTTGTGGGGAAATGGCGTGGGGAAATATTCCAATGACAAAAACGTGATAGCTCTCCTGGTGCGCAGACAAACATTTAAAGCGTTAGCTTTATCTATAATCTTAAATCTTAATCATTAAGATATGAGTGTGTAGCTGCTTTCACCTAGTGTCACATACACAAACAATGCTACCTGAGGTTTGCCTTAGCATAGTATATTATACCCTACACCCAGATGAGACAGCATATACATCCAAAAGAGAAAAAAAACGATTAGGGTTAAAATATCATTTTTCTTAATTTCTAACAATTCGTAGGTCAAGAGTACATCAGTGGACTGTATAATAGCCAGACTTCAGGAAATTCTTGGACGTGTTTATTCGCAAAAATCCATTTTAACGAGGGTTTAGATAATGCTTACAAACAGTAACAATTGTGTATAATTCACATAAACATTATTAGTAGAACAACATAACTAGTTGGACTTACAACATATTGACATTCAGATATGATTACACTGTACAACAAATTTTCAAAAATTGAAAAAAACCGGGACCAGACTCAATTATTCTTATGTATTTTGACCTGGGGAACTCAAAAAGAGCACTCAAAATTGTGTGGTAAGTCTCAGTTTTCAGATATTCACATGGCCTTTTTTGTATACCCAGTTAGAGCTTATATATACACTATTTGTTCAAAAAGTAGGAAAATGCTTCTTTTCATGTAAAACTCATTTTTAACTAGTTACATTATTAATATATTACTGATCTGTTATAGAAATAAATATTCTTTGTGAATAAATAGGTCCAAAATAACACTTTGAAACATATAACTAGTGCTTAAAAAGGTCGCTTTGTCTTCCTATTGTATTCCCCATAAGGACCACCTCTGACCATATTCCAGCAATGTACCTGGCTAATGTTTCATGTAAAATTAGGTTTGATGATCAAATATCCTCATACAAGGATACCTTTTAGTAGAAAATTGGTTCTGAAAGGAATTTGCAAGGCCTGTTTTGAGGTTTGCGATATTGATGACATTTCCAATATTCTAGAGCCAATATCCAATATTTTGACTGTGTCAATGGCTACTATGGTAGCCAGAAACTGGCCTTTGTACCATTTTTGTCTATAAAAACCATTATAGATATAGAATTTTAATCCTAAAGATGCAACACCAATGATCTATCATTGTATTCAGCATAAAGGGTTATCCAAGCAAATTTCTGTCTATTTATTACTCTTTTTGGGATTCCGGCACTGGTGGGGGCTAAAAACAGTAATAATAGCTTCCCTGAAGGTACCTCTTGTCAGAACGGGTCACAATCCTGATCTTAGTAGCTTAAAAAAATGTTATATCGCTTTAGGATGAATCTATATATTTTATGGTATTTTTTCAATTAATGTCGGTAAAATATCACTAATTTAGCTTCATAACAGTGTAGAATCCTGTTTTTTACGGTATGTTACCACTAAATGTGCTTCAGAGTCATGTTATCTCTGCCAGGCAAACAAAATTGACAATTTTTTATGAATGCTGTCCCTGCTGTATATTGGTCGGACCATATGTTCAGTAGTAGACCGACAAATAATCATGGTTGGAATATCTTGAAACTGAGACTTATGAGGCATTTTTTACCATCATTTTTGGATTCAGTGACCTCAAATTAGTCTAGTCAGGTAGGTCTGCCCCCGGTTTTTTTTTCGTCGTTGCACAGTGTTATGTACAAATAGTTAGGTACAAGACAGTTTATATACAAATGCTTTAATATGTTGTTTACGGCCTTTGAGAAGAATATCCTGCAACGGTTGAATACACCCAGATACTGGAGGAATCTCAGAGTCATTCCGATGGCTGGCCATTATATGACACTAATTTGCTAAGCTGTAAAAGACTACGATCCATTGAACTAATGACTCAAAAAACACAAATTAACAAATTACATGATAGACTCTATTGGCGTCACCAATTATCTTAGCGGTAATGACTGTCCTTAAGGTGGGTCGCTACCCTTTGATCAAAGTTAACAGAATCTCTCTATTTTTTTCTACATGCAGTCTAAATCATATAGCATCGGAAAATGAAAAGAAAAATAGGGGGTCCCGAGCTACTTTTTTAAATACAGAATTTTGAATAATTAAAGTATTTTCATTTTTCACCAAAAAATGTCAAAATTGTGAAAATTTCCATGATTTTTTTTCATATCAACCATTGTGCACAGAAATATGAAACTTCACATGTGAAACGTCTATATGTTCCACTTTACTACAAAAACAATTTTACAGTTGTATGCAATGGCATTTGGGGTAAAAATATGATGTTTCGGGAAAGGGTAAGAATAAATTGTCATTATTTTGTAGGCTCATTGGCTAAAAATAGTATTCAGTATTAACAGAATTTTTTTAAACTCTATCAGAAATTAGTTCAGATCATTTGCTTACATATGAAAGTTATTTTGATGGGTGGTCCTGTGCATAATTTTGGGTTTTTGGGCCTTTGAAAATAAAAAATAATGCAAAACAGGACTATATTTCATATTCAGAGCACTGTATGATGGGTAATATCATTAAAATTTGGCACTAAAAAGTCATCATTAAATGACCTTGGCTGTCTTAATAAACATGATAAGATCTATAGTATTTCTAAGAAGATTCATTGGTAAATAATGCCAATGCACTAATTCATGTAAAAAATAGGAAATATTATCGCTAACAAATATAGCAAAAGTCCCATAAAATGCTCAATTTTACTTGAATTTGCCTAATATTCGAATATGACATAGGGAACTCATATGTGTATCAGACTGTGCAATATGGGCTCATTCTGATACCTTTAAGCTGCATGCGCAGAGACCTGCGCAGTGGGTTCATTTTCAACAGGTAGCGATCCACCTTAAGAAGGTTAGCAGTAATACTTAGTGAATTTGAATAAGGAAAAGGGTAGGGTAGGGTTTTAAAGGCTTGGAAAGGTTTAGAATAGCTTAACATAATTTTTAATCATGTAGTTATTCATGTATGTTATGGTTTCTATTTGTATTAAGCTGAAAAGACTAACACCCAAAGTTTACTGTGATACACAAAATGAGGGCTTATAATGCATGAGCGACTACCAAATCCAGGTAAGTGGTCAGCTCTAGGTCAAGCTTATTTATAGGGTATGGGGTAGGACTGGGGTAGGTTAGGGTACGGTAGGGTAGGGTAGGGTAGGGTAGGGTAGGGTAGGGTAGGGTAGGGTAGGGTAGGGTAGGGCGGGGTAGAACAGGATAGGGTAGGGTAGGGTAGAACAGGGTAGGGTAGAACAGGGTAGGGTAGCATAGTTCTTTTTTTTTAAATCATTTTATTTATACTGAGGTACAAGGTTGGTCCTACGGACCTCTTTTCACCTAGCTCCAGTTGTGGGCCTGTGGTTTCCTTGTATAGTGGATGTTAATATGGTTTGGCTTGCACTTAATGGCATTTGCTCATTTCTAATTTAGTTAGTTAAATGGAGAGGTTAATTAAGTGTTTAGTGGCAATTAGTATTGGACATTTATCACAATTAGGTATTGTTTAATGTTGTCTATAACATAATGGTGAAGATGTATCGTAGCAGTAGATGAAAATAGCTTGCAGCAGGAAAAGAACAATAATTGGGTTACAAGGGATTTTTTTAACGTTAGTGATACATTTTAGTAAAAAAAAAAAGAAGGGTAGGGTGTTAAAGGGCTGGGTAGTGTTTATTGGGTGTGGGGTGCGGCTGACCTGTAAGTGGCTGGTATTGGGAGGCCTCCGCTACTGACCCAACCCCTAATGAGAAGAGGCCGAGGTGCTGACGTGGAAATCACAGTCATGGGTCTTTGGGGAGCAAGCCTCCAATCATGCTAATCGGACCTTTGCTTCCCAGGGGACACCGGCAGAATTGATCAGTGTTAACCCTTTAAGGGCTGCATAATACTTTAATGCATCATGACCTTTGCTGTCATGGTGCCTAAATGCAGCCCCAGTCAGTGACTCACTATCATCAATTCTTATCCTAACCCTGCAGGGTTGATACACTCTGAATGAGGCACCGCAATGTAGACTTACCAGGGCTGGCTTCAAACTCAAAGGGTACAGCACTATGCAGCCGTTATAGAGCTCACTACGCCTGAAGCCAAAAAGGCAAAGGAGCTTTGGGGAAGTATAAGTGAAGGGCAGAGCTCATGGGATTGTCTTTGGTCATCGTGTTTTGTCTCAACTGGTTTCTCGGGTAGCAGAGAAAGTTTTTTTTCGCTGGATAATTTGAGCCTATGATAAAACATCCCAGTGTGTGCACGCTCTCTCCTCTGTGCCAGGATAAGTAAAACCCTGCTCCTTTATCATGAGCCAACTGTCTCTAAGGTGCAGTTTGTTACCTGCTCTTTATTGACAGAATGTTGTATAAGATGGTCATGGTCAACCAGTCCCTGAGCGCCGATTGGTAAAATGATACAATGCTGAGATGCTTTACACAGCTAAAACTTTACGTTTTACTTAGATTAAGAAGTATTTTCTGAGGATAGTACTAGTTTCCAGAGCAAATGCTGGCAATCCATCCATGTCGCTACGCTATGTTACTGGGAGCCAGAGTCTGCACACGGTTGTTACGTTGGCCGTCATTATGTGTAAGAAATTACTATGCGGCAGGCTCCCAGCAGTGATGCAAATCAAAGCGTATGGATTTGCAAGTGTTTTTTCCGGAGACTAAGGATAGTACTTTTTTCGCTGTATTTTCAGACCAAGAGACCAACATACAAGTGTATAAGCATACAATTTGACCTATCCCAGACTATTGTGCATTAGTAGCTGATGGGGGTCCAGTCTGGGCGTCTCAGAAACAACAAACACTGCAGCATAACTGCTCCCCTGCATGTGAGAAAATCAGATGTGCCCAAGATGTTCATGTACACTGATATTCCTAGGCTCCCTATACGCCCAACCCCTCAGTCACTAGTGCCTAACCTAGTTAGTCATTTCTTGGCTCCCTATAAGACCAACATAGGTCGGTTATTATTGTCAGGTTGGTAAGTACTGACCAACCCACCTTAGTCTTTTTATTTCCAGGGGGAGCCACCGAGTGGCCATGACAGGTGGCCCCAACTAGTGGTATACAAATACAACACACCAATGATGAACCTAGATTAGCCACTACTGACTGACCACTCGGTCATTTTGAATACAACATTATGACTAACACACATAATTATGACCAACCTAGGATAGTCTGAACTGACTAACCCTTTCAACCTATGGATTTTCAGTGTACATGACCTTCACATCAGGAACAAGGTGTCTTACCTGCAGGTAACAAGAAGACAACATCTATTGTCAAAGGACCCACAAGAAGTCATAGTACCAAAAAGAGTACTAAGAGGAAATGCAAGCATAAAACTGAAGCTGCCAAGAATGAAAAAGGGTAATTTTTGTAAAAGGCCCACTGTACAGGGCGTTTCAGTTGTGGAATGAACTAGATGGAATCGCTGCCTGTGACAAATAGTAACCAAAACTGGAGATCTATATGATTTTAGAAATATAGCGCTCATAGGAGCTCAGAAAAACAACATAATTATGCCTTCCCCATGTGGTTTTGCCATTGATTTAGAATTTATTGAAATAAGAAACTTCATCTGAGGACAACTTTGCTGTATTGTCTTTTCCAAAACAAAGTGCTCCAAGTAGCTTGCCCTTCCTCCTTCCCTTACCTTTCTCACTTTGCTGTTAACAATACTTCAAAATGAACAGGAACACTCTCGGGAGAAAGTTATCATTTGACATAGTACTTTTGGAAATGATATCTGTCCAAGTATTAGGCATGATTTTATGTAATTCATCTGATATACCTACGCCAATGTTAGGAAGAAATGAGAGGAGAACTAAAGATTTGGTAGTCAAGCGATGCTGTGTTTGGATGGTTTCATCTTGGCTTCAGATCCCTGAGGTGGCTATGTGGTTACTATAAGTGTTGTGGCATGTCAAATGTCAACAGGATAGAAACCTTGAGGAAACAAACCTGTCTCCGCAAAACAATTCTCACAGCCCTCAGTATAGACTACCATTATGTTGCACTGTTTAAAGTAGCATCCTAACTGGGGTAGCTAAAACTGACTTCCATGGATAATTAGCTGAAACCCTGAATCTAAACTTTTGAATCGGGTACATCATTTCTTTAACTAAGAATCATAAATACTTCAATGTCATGTCTGTATGAATGCAAATGAGCTACTATGTCTGTAGAGAGAATATCTTGTAATATGGGCATTTCTTTAGTTCACTCCACCAGCTGGGGTATAAACACTTATATTGTATTCCCAGTATTGCATCTAGCCATTGTATTAATTTGTCTATCAGTCATTACACCAAATGGAAAAAAGAAAAAAGAAACACAAATAAAACAAAATGGTAGATCCAAGCTGCATGATATGCCCTGTAAAATATCAAAACTTTATTTGAATTATGGAGTTCATAGACATTCTTTACCTTTTTTTTTCTCTCAAAAATGTCTTTGAAAGATATTCCTTTCCTTCTTAATGGCCTTCAAAGCTAAAGCACAAGTAGAAATGATGTAACTAAAACTAATAATAATATACAAAAATTATAAAGTGGATGTGAGACTAGTCTACAAATGACAGTATCCATCAATTTACTACTTGACACATTTCTCTTTTTTTCATGGATTGTATGCATGCATATATATGGGTCTCTCCTCTTTTGAATAATTTGGAGCACAATGCCGGATAATTGTAAACCATTGGTTCTAAATAAAAGTTTGGTAGTTACATAAAATCATGAGAATTATGTGACCAAATTAAAAAGAAAAATGACAAAAGAATTCAGGAATCCCAAACATCCAATTATGTGCATCCCCTTATGCGAAAATGATTACCAGTGAGCTATTATGATTTAAACAGGGAGATGGCTAGTGTGGTTACCTGCACATATTGGCAAAGAACAGGGTCCTTACACAAAACTGTGTAGTATAGTCCAATCTTACTTAAGTGTTATTGTTTCCTCTCATGTTTTGCCTATAAATATGCAACACCAACCTTGTATTGTTGGGGTGACAAAGACGTTAGAGCAGCTGAGAGTCAGGCCGCTGCCACCCGGGACAGATTGCACGTTCTTCTGAGAACAGGGGAGGATCTGTCTTGTAGAAGGCAGTGAATATTTCATGGTGGACCTGAATGCTGCCTGCCTCAAGCATCCAGCTTCCATGCCAAGCTGCCCTCGCCAAACCTACACCTGCAAAGGCTTTCAGATGGAAATTTCATTGTTTCCTATATTGAGGCATTCCCATCAAACTAACCAAATGAACTCAAGGGACAGTGAGTGCAAATAGTTTAGTCGAGACGCATGTTTGCGTGTGTCTTTGGTTAGATGCATTGGGAGGTACACATCTACCTGTGTGTCCTTGTTGTGGAACCTAAAGTTCAGTACTGTAAGAGAGAAAATACTATAATATATTGTTTTTAGAATCTGTGACTAAAGTTAATGAATATATAAAATCTGTGCATTACAAATATACTTTTGATTTTTAAGAGGGAATACTATGCAACTACCTATGGTTTTACTTGATATTTTCCCTTATTTACGTTTTGTTTAAATATATAAGTGTGATGCTCTGTTTATAGATGGTATTATTCATGTAAACTGCAAGAATTGAAAGTTTTTAAATATGATTTTCAAAACACAACCCAATGGGCACAACCCAGCTGAAGAGCATTATTAAGTGCTAATCTTAAACTCTACGGAGAATATGAGTGCTTAATAAGCACAAAATAAGTAGTTTGTGACCACTGGGCAGGGTCCCCATATAGACTGAGCGTCTGGAACAAAAAATGCACATACAATCGAATTGAGTGCATTTATTCCCCTATACTGCAACCTTGACTGTATATATTTAGAAAATTATTTTTAGAACAGTTTAATTTTTATTTGGATTTTCATTTATAAACTTGTACTTCGAACACTAGCCTGGTTTATGAAGTCCATACGATTAGTAATCATCATAAATGATTTTAGTAAATCACTGCTTGTAACTCTTTTCTCCGTGAAATCCTACATGTAGGGGATTGGATATGCACTGTTCTTGGACCACTGGTGCCGTGTCTCTACTTGGAACCTATTTATGATGATTAATAATTACTCTAGTTTTGTTTAGGTAGGCGGTAGATGCGGGCACTTTGGTTTTTTACAACTTTATCGTTGATAACAAACAAAGAGTTAACTGGTCAATTTGTTTCATTAATTACTCGAAACTATTACATAGACTAGCAAATGCGAGCAAACATTTAAGCTGAATACTATGTGACATGTAAAATCTCATCGAGGGCTAGTCGACCCAATATTGCGGCTGAAGCCCATGTACTTAAAGCGCTCAATAAAAACCCTTGAACTTAAACTTAAGTCTGGCCACCATCCTGATACCCATCGCCTATGTTAATTGTGAAGTGTTTACGTCGCCATAATACTGTACAACATTGTGTAATAATAATCGGAAAGGAAGAGTACGTCTCCCATACTGCTTTTGTGCTCCACCCCCCCCAACCCCCGTCCCCCCCCAAGACAATTGTCGTAATAACTATTCATTGTATAACATGTTAGTCTTAAGAAGTCTATTGAATTATTGTCATTTACACCATAAGTATGATTAGAATAGCTAGATAGAGAAGATAAATAAAGAAGGCCTGGGCGGCAGATCGGCAGTATGCCGTAGCCAAGTCTCTGATTGTATGTATTTGCATACTATACTTAATATACCTTAATAAAAATCATTAAAAAAAAAAAAGATTACAGATTCCCATGAGAACAGGGCCATTGTTTTCCAACTTCCAAAAGAACTAGGATACTTTCAGTTTGGGTAGAGTAACATATGGCTTAACCTTTTGAAATTGATTTTTCAACATATGATGTGGCTGATGAGAACTTTCCCAAAGGAAATTGTTTTGTACTCTTGGCAAAAGGAATTAATTTGCCCCTTTCAGTGCTTATAGAAATCTGCTTTATTTGCACTTTTAATTCAAGTCAATGACATGTGTTTTCTACAGTCAGCATATCAACTTTACCTCATCTCAGTAGAGTGTAGAAAATAGCCAAATAACATTTCTCATGAAATAGTAATAGCCCTGATAAGCTTTCCATATTAAAAGGTCCAGATTGCAAATTTTCTGATCATCCACACAACAGCCCCATGGAGTCTAACAATCTAATGATAAAAAAATGTGGGAAAAAAGTATCAACTATCGCAGCACCTAATCCTCCCTTCTCTTTTTAGCCGTCTACTTGGAGACAAACACATCATGCACATACTGATGGTAACTTTTTTTAGTGTAATGGTTATCACCCAGATAATTGGAAGCATAGTCATCAATGAGGGAAATAACAATCACAAGGTAGAGTTTGCATGGCAACCTGTAGATGGCTACAAAAGAAAAGAGAAAGTCTGAACAGTAGAACATAATGTTGCAGTCTAAAGAGGCTATATGACCTAGTCACCTTCTTCATAGAAGGAGAAACTAGGCATAATTTAATAACTCACAAGGGCATAATTATGACAAACTACTTGAATCCCTCTCCAATAGGATAAACTATCCGAAATTTGAGGTAATATTGTATTGCTGATGTTATCATAGTTGTTTCTGTCATTAACCCTCTCACCGCCAGCAGGCCGCTAAAGCGGCCAGGGCACCAAATTCACTGAGCTGAACAAGAAAATATTACTCAAAATTGATGAAAATATTTTCTTACTCCTAAGTCCTATTCGAAGCACCTCATGTTTGGTATCATATTAAAGCCTATGACATCCTCTTTCACATCCTACATTCCATTCTTGTTTACGAAGAAAGTGAGAGGAGTACCTATACTAAAACCTCATTTCAATTTTTGATATTTATATTTTTTTCAAATTTTTGGCAAAATTACAGAGAAATTTGGCGGTATTAATGATGACAGAACTCACAGTGGTGTCTGACTGCATGTCACTGACTGTAGAGGAATCTGCAGCAAAGAAACCTCCTCAGCAGCCAATGTGTTGGCAGATGGTGGGTGGCTAATAACCATTCATCACCTGGGACCCATTTCACCTCATCCTGAATAATATGTCAACATATGGCCCCCAAATACGGCCCTTATACGGACATTTTTTAAAATAATAATTTTTCCATTTCTGGACCGTTGCCGTGTTGTGTCCGTATGTTTGAGCAATTTTTTTTACATTTCCATATGTGACATACGGCACTCACCTGGCCCAATTGTAAAAATGTGCAGAAACCAGTCTACATTCCAGGGAACCCCCAGGGAATTCCCTCTGTGACGTCATAAAATATATAGACATACGGAGGTAGGCTGGAGAGGGTCCGCATTCTGTTTTAGATGTTAGGAAATGGAGAGGGGAGGTCAGAGAATGGAGAGGGGAGGTCGGAGAATGGAGAAGAGAGGTCGGGGAATGGAGAGGGGAGGTCGGTGAATGGAGAGGGGGGTTGGGGAATGGAGAGGGGAGGTCGGGGAATGGAGAGGGGGGTTGGGCAATGGAGAGGGTAGGTCAGGGAATGGAGAGGGGAGGTCGGGGAATGGAGAGGGGAGGTCGGGGAATGGAGAGGGGAGGTCGGGGAATGGAGAGGGGAGGTCGGGGAATTGAGAAGGGAGGTCGGGAAAGGAGAGGGGAGGTTGCAGAAGGGACAGGGGAGGTCGGTGAAAGGATACACTTTTTTTTATAATGATGAGTTCACCATTCAACTAAACCCACACAATTTCAATTTCAATAGCAATTCAATTCAATTTCAATTTCAATTTCAATTCAATAGTATCTATTTATCTGTTGACCTTCCAGGCGTAAATCATAGTATACATTTTTCAAATTACACTTTACACAGTATTTTGTTCCTAAATGAACTTTTATAAAAATGGATGTTAGGAGATCGTTTATATCTCCTCAAGTCCAACACCATCTTCTTACATCCAACACCATCTCCTCACATCCACCACCATGTCCTCACGTCCACCACCATGTCTACACGTCCACCACCATGTCTACACGTCCACCACCATGTCTACACGTCCACCACTATGTCCTCACGTCCACCACCATGTCCTCGCGTCCACCACCATCTCCTCACGGCCACTATCAACATGTGGACTCTTTTATAACATATGGCCCTACATACGGCCCTTTTTTCATCATTTCCTCAATATATGCTGCCCCTACGGACCCCCCACGACCCTACGGACCCCCCCACGGACCCCCCACATTTGAATACGGATCTCCACATATTATGTGGTGAAACAGAAAAACGCCATATGTCAGATACGGACCCCCCATGTGGGGGTCCATATTATGTGGTGAAATGGCCCCCAGGGCTCGTTTACTCCAGGGTAGTTTCCTTTCCCACAACGCTTAGTGACAATTATTCCAGAGCACTACACTGTTTTCAGGTGCTTTTCAATATTAGCTAAATACGGCATGGTCCCACAGCCTACCCTTAGCTTATATGCTACTACGAGGATGCCAGCAATCAGTATTTGGGCATTAGAGTCTTAAGTTCTGGTAGGGTAAGGGGTCAATATGATGGACAGCCTTGGACTGCAAACAGGGGATGACAAATATGTTGAAATCAGCAATAATCATAGGTCGATTTTTATAAGATATTTTCAAGGAAATTCACATACCCGCTCAAAACTTCAGACATTGCAGACAGTGTGCCCAGCTCACACTGGCATCGGAACCCTAAAGGGTCCTCCAGAGATCTTTCACATGACGCCTATCATAGTTGTATAAATGCTATTTAGTTAGCCAGGTGCCTTCTAAATAAAACCTAGTTCAAGGACAATGAACACCGTATAATAAGCTATATCCCAGCTACTGTACCCCTCTATATCACCTACTGGTATCTATTTAAAAGAATACACTGGAGAGTAAATCACTTAAAATTATCATACTAGTCTCTACAGTCCTAGATAATTTAAGGCAAATACCACCACACTTAATACATATCAGTGCATATATGATGTAGATGGTATTTAAGGCTCCTTCACTATTATGCCCCCGAGGTTTCACCCTGGGCTCTGGTCAAAGCATAGGCAAGCCCACACTAATACAGACCTCCCTCTCCCCTGAACTGGGGCAGTCAACCCGGTCACCCCTAGGGCATAAATCACAGCACAACCTAGTGGACTGGGGTATGTGAGGTAAAGGGTAATGGTAAGTATATACTTAGTAAATGCAGAGGGATCTAGGGGAAGAAGGCTGGTGAGTGAATTAAGGTTATAGCTTGAATGCAGGAAGATGAGAAATTAACTGTGTGGATACCTCACTAGATTACTACTTATATCTATTAAATACTTCAAATTTCATTCCAGCACCGTTCATTTGCATCAATTTGTTTGTTTTGGAACTTGCAACAAAAGTCACGAGCAATATGTAATGAATTAGATTGGTAAATGTTAGTTTGGCCTGAGTAGGGAACAGAACCCCCATTGAAAGTTGTTTAGGCTATTCTAATCTGACTTAAGTGTTGTTGTTTCCCTTCCTGTTTGCCCAAGCATGTGTAAAACTAACCTTATACCTTCTGCTAGTATTATGATGGTGCATTACTGGGGTGACAAAGACATTAGAGCAGTTGAAAGTCAGGCCACCGCCCTGCCACCCAGGACAGATTGCATGTTCTTCTGAGAACAGGAGCAAATCTGTCTTATAGAAGGCAGTGAATATTTCATAGTGGACCTGAATGCTGCTAGCTCCCAGTTCCCATCTCAGCCCTATTGGTCCTTATGCCATCAGTGCCTTCAATAGGAAAACCTGCACAGTGATACAGCCTTGTTTTACATCTTAAGGCATCACCTAAGGACTCAACGTTTGCAGAGATGGCTGCCATAGTCTGAACACCTGTACAATGGAGGAAATATTGAGCATGAGTGAGTCAATCTGATTATGGTCAAAGAACATGCTGAATTATCCTTTTCGGGTCCAGCATTCCCCATTTGGATTGGATTCTTTCTCTATGATGAAGCAATTCTGGACTCTTGGACTACAGACATATATTTATATATATGTAAGACAGTCATCATATCAACTCCAATATCAACTGTCAAATCTCTGAGTAATATAAGCCATAATTAAACCAAAAATGTGCTGTGTCTGGCTTGTGTGATATATCCCACAGAAAAATATGACGTAGAAAGGTCTGTGAAGTAAAGGGCAAGTTAAGGAAACTGATGTAAAGATTTCACCTTTCACTTTTATCTAATACTTCCACCTAACCTTTACCCTTTGGTGTCCCATGGGAAGTATCAGGGTAGGTGTCTGATTAGTGAGATCAGAAGGCTGCTCCCCAAGGACTCATGATTGTGATTTACAACGTCAACACCTTGCTCTCTCCCATTATGGGTCAGGGCAGTAGCATAGAGGTGCCAAACACTTACCACCCAGTTCTATGCAACCTCCTACCAACCCTTTGTTGACTCTTACAACACACTAGGCAGACCTGTCTATTCTCTGGTAATATCAGTATTCTCCCGATTTCATGCAGCTGCTGATAAACTAATAATGGCAGTATATAAGTTTTTCTAACAACGTTTTAGCCCTGAGCTATAGCTCCTCCTGCATTAAGGTAAGCAGCAGGAGTTAATGAAATGTGCTGCCAAAGGGTCTAAGACACTGCAGATGGGCATTAATATCCCATGGGGACAGTTCCTGAATAAGATGCTCTATAAAGGGAGGTCAAGAAAAAGTAATGCATACTGAATCTATCTAAGGGGTAGTTAATATGGTATTAATTGTAAACTAATGCCAATATAACTGCTATATTATTGATTTTGTTCGAGAATTGATATAGCTTATGCGTCAACCACGACTTCTCACATGTTGCTCAATTTGATAGACATTGTTCATTGTGTCTAAAAACTAGATAAGGGGCATTCACACTAATTTCATTTTTACAGTTTTAAGTCGTCTTTGCCCGCAGCAGTGTAATGCTACATCCCAGATCAGGCCACATGGCATTCTTTATTATATTACACAAGCCTTTCCTTGCTTTCTGAATCTATATAAATATATCAATGCTTGCAAACCTCCTTACTATTTGTTTCTTTCTTCTTGGAGACTAACACATGAAGTGCACAGAGTAAGCTATTAATTACAGTGATTATCACCCAAATCGTATGAAATAAGGGTGGCAATAAGGCCACACAGCTTGTCGCGACAGACTCTCATGGGAAAGTGGACAAGGAAATCTTTCCAATCTTAAAAACGCTAATCTTAAAGTCGATTATCTTAAAAGCATTGCTTCCTTTTAACTTTATCACCTCAGGAAACCCGCTCTAGATGGCGCCACTTATGTTTACAGTTCTTCTTTTTTGACTGTTATCTATTTATTGTTGCTAGTACATTGTATCTCATCGGGGACTCTGATATCAAACACAACTATGGAGAACTGGGCCAGGTATAATACAGTGTGCCATCTGGTGTATATAATCTTAAATTCAAGATGCTAGGACAACCTGAAATAAATGTTACTATCTTATAATTATTTTAAAATGCGGAGGGTAACGTTTTTAAGATTGATGGATAGAATTCTACCACAAGATTCCCAACCTAAGTAGGCATTGTCACCAGCCAGAGTTCTGTCTCTTCCACTTTATATTTGTTAGAATCAGATAAAGATTGCAATTGACTATTGTGGTGTAGTGTCTGTAGTGTGATGACAATCGACATAAGGTGAGGTTTACTGAGATTTGATGAAGAACATAACATCACAATACATTTTAGCTAAAGCATCCCATTTTTTACCCTCTCAAACCTGCTAACCCAACCAGGTCATGGGGAAATCCCTCAAATCACCCCTAAGAAACAAATAACTTGGGGCACATTGGGCATCTTTAATGCAAGAAAGAAAATAACAGCCATCCATTAGAAGCTGCACCAGCCCTGTGATCAAGCAAGGTCAATACAGATCCCTAAACCAATTGAGAAATAAGAGCACAACCCTGGGTATGAAGGATAATGTGATGACATGTACAGAAATGGATGAGGTAAATGGTAAATAGCTACATGCGTATGTCAGGTGTCATGCATACTACTGAAGTGAATGTACCCATTTTTACAATAAACCTCATTTTATGAATTCTGAAATTTCTAAAATGATGTGAAATGTTGGAAAACATGAAGCTGTCCTGCAACTTCAATGCTGTGGAGGCGTTTTTTTTAGGTTTGGTTTGCTCTCTCAACTTTTGATGATCTGTTTGAACTTGCAATGTGAACAGTAATCATAAAATCATCTCAGAGATCTGAAGCTTTGCAGAGCCGGCATCTCATCTTCAGTTCTCATCTTAAATTTGTAGCATTGAAGTGTTTTCACCAAATGAATTTTATAAAAATGTAGGTTATGTTCAATAATTATATCAGATGTCTAATCATTTATTTTCATTATACATCCTTCTATGTTCAAAATATTTCTTGATTTTGATGTACTTTACACTAATCTATTCACTTTGAGTTTTTTGGAAGTAGGGTTCTAATTTGTGTGATTGGGCCAGTGAGTAGCACCATGATGCATCATTGGTGTAAAAGCCATTGGGCAACTGGAAGTTTATCCTGAAGCCTTGCATAATTCAAGATGGACCTTACGTCTAGCTGTTTGTTTGATGTATGTGAAGGCAGACAGATGATGACATTACACCAATATCTCATATTCAGATTTGATTTAGATGTCAGAACATTGTGGACATAGCAACAGATTACTGCTTATCTCTGAGAATATTATATTCCTGCTGAAAATCTGACCACATGGAAATGAATCTGTTTGAACTCTTGGTAGAAATAAAAACCTAGAAGACCCTATCAATCCTGATAGGAATGTATTCAAACTTTCAATTCGATGTCATCCTTATGATATTTATTCCCTATCTGGTTAGCATATATCAGGTTTCCAAATTATAATCTCAAGCATTGAAACTTTCTTTTCTTCCATACAACAACAACATGGAGTCTTTCATATGAGAAAAGAAGTGCTGTGGAAAAAGATATTAACTATCCCATCATTTAATCCTCTTTTTGGCCTTCTAATTGGAGACTTACATTCTAGTGCTTATGGTATCCTCCTAGGTGTGGTGATTATCACCCAGATAATTGGAAGCTTGGGTGGCAATGAGGGCAATACTATTGTATCTTATAGATAACTAGGTAGTTTGTATGATATGTTGTCTCCACAGATAACAATGTGAGACGATCTTGTTCCCAAAGGAAATGTATAGAAAAATGTTTTGAATAACAAATATAGTTCATGTTGTAAGACAAAGACAACTTGTACAAAACCAAAGGGAAAGGTTGCACAGTAGAACGTGCACCACATAAAGAGGCATTCTGCAAGCTGCATTCTTTACTTCTTTTTAAGGGTTTGAATATATGTCTCTATTAGTCAAATCACAGATTAAAAACATGTGTTACATGATATGAAGAGTTTGGATACCAAACAACATAAGCACCGTTCTAAAAATTAGTACAAAAATTGGACAAAAATAAAGATAAGGGAGAGTGAAATATAATCCTTACATTTTCTTCCCAAGATTTATTATTTATCATATCATTAGGACCTATTCAGTATGTACACTCTGTTACCAAAGTATAATAATTGACCCAGAGTGTCTATATGCTTCAATTCTGGGAAGGATATATGTCCTTTTGCATCCAAACTCCTCATATGACAAATAAAATAGAGAATCCTTATCAAATTTTCAAAATCACATTATGAGGATCATGAGGATTCAGTTAAAACCCTTTATTGGCATTCCCTTTCTAACAGTATTTGGTTTGGTGGACATCCAAGTGAACATTTTGCAGTCTCCCAGCAAGAGAGGTCCAAATTCTTCTGTTCCCACCCCCAGGTGGATTCAAATGGATCACAGTAGGCCAGTAATGCATCAGCTTTTGTGCTAAAAAAAGGGGGGGGGCAGTTAATCCCCCTAAAGGGGTTTAGTCCGCCCCTCTCAAGGGTCTCAAATCTTTTTGGTCCCCTCCCACAACTCCACCACCACCCTATTGTCAAAAGCTGAGAGAGACTCTTAGGTGATCTAGGTAGCAATGGTTTGCCAAATGTATTGTGTAATAGCTTTACTGACCGGGATGAACTTAATGTGTCGTTGCCAAAGTAGTTCAAATAAACCCAGTCCATATAAAACCTTTAGCTTAATATCCATGGTGATGATCAAATATGAAGTCACATTGTCAGCATTCCAGGCACCAAACCTTTCAGAGAGGAGACATCTCACTTACATCCATACACTGTAATGGTAAGTGTCCTTGTTATCTGATCATACATAACACATATCACACATTATGGACACCGTCTGATTTTATCCTACCTGTGGTTGTCTGTGGTGTAAGAGGACTATGTACAACCTAAGGGGGCCATGAAAGCCTCTCAGAGCTCCTTGAACCTGGTCATGCAGATTCAGGAACAGGCTGAGCTGCTCCAGATGCCTTTTGAGCAGCTTGTGCCCCATCCCTGCATCGTGTATAAATACTATTGGTGAACTCATCGGCCAATTATTGTACTTTTGCATGATTTGATTTGATTTGATCTTGACTATACAAAGTACATTTTCCACCTAAAGATAAGATATTTAATAAATTTGTGAATTCTCTATGATATATCCCTATATCCTAGATCATACCAAAGCAACATCACAATCATATATGGAAAATTACTGAGGCCATGTGTGCAGCTATCAGTGTAAAAAATGCTCATAAACCAGAAAAGTAAAGTAGGCATTCTCTACTAGGTCCCCAGTCTACATTCTTATTTTAGTGTCCCATAATGTGTTCCTGAGTGAGCCTATTAAACGAACCCTTTCCATACAAATATATCGAGACAGTTAGAAGCTAGATGCAATCTATCTATCTTATGTTGTCAAAAGGTCAATATTTGAGCAGACACTTGGTTCAGCCTGTGTCTCTAGAGTAGAATGCACCTTACAGTTTGTCACCAGGATACACTATCACCCCGTAACCCCCAGTATGTCTTCATAGCCTTTTGCATAGTATCACAAATAAATCATGACAACATATTAGGCTGCGCAGATAGCCTAAAAGCTAAGACTAAGAGTTTATGCCTCTACCTTGTGCAATGGTAATTTGATAGATTGATCCATTCTAGACACCATGTAATCTTGTCTAGTTTAAGTGGCAGCTAAGAGAACAAATAACATCACAACTGGAGGTTATAGAGGTAATAAAACAATTGAAAGTTGAAATGCATGAGCAAGATGGTTATAGCTTAACCATAGAAAATATATAGGGTTGTATCGTAGAAGACTCGCATGGGTCTTTGTAAAGTAAATGCGGTGCTAAGAACACAGCAGACTATATGGAAGTAACTATCAGTACCATCATCAAGAGAGAAACAACATCAAACTCTGTAGGAAGCATTAACAGAAACAAGTTGTACTGGTCATGTTTCAAAATCATTTGGCAGATACAACCATTGATAGCATGAGCACTGATGGGTAGTGTAGGGTGTTAAATGACTGTATGGTGTGGTTTATTGGGTGTGGGGTAGAGCTGGGGGGGTGGTGTAGGGTGGGGTTAAAGGACTGGTTGGGGTTTAGGATAGCTTCACCTAGAGTCAACCACATACCCTGAGATGCCCACCTTAATCATAAACGTAGTTATTCATATGTAGTATGGTGTTTGTCTTTTGCTGGACATGAGGGCTTATCATAGAAGAATAACTACCAAATTAAGAAGGACATCCCAAGGTAGGTGGTCGGCTCTAAGTCAAGCTACCCTATTGGGTGTGGGGTGGGGCTGACCTGTAAGTGGCTGGTATTGGGAGGCCTCCGCTACTGACCCAACCCCTAATGAGCAGAGGCCGAGGTGCTGACTTGGAAATCACAGTCATGGGTCTTTAGGGAGCAGGCCTCCAATCATGCTAATCAGACCTTTGCTTCCAAGGGGACACAGGCGGAATTGATCAGTGTTAACCCTTTAAGGGCTGCATAGTGCTTTAATGCATCATGACCTTTGTCGTCTCTGGTCAGTGACTCACTACCAACAAGCATTATCCCCCCTGGTTAGTTGACTTGCCAGGCCTGCATTTAAGCATAATTGGCACAGCACTATGCGGCCCTTATAGAGCTAACTACGCCTGAAGCCAAAAAGGTAAAGGAGCTAGGGGGAAGTATGAGTGAAGGGCAGGGCTCAGGGGAGTGTCTTCCATCATGGTGTTTTGTCTCTACTGGTTTCTTGGTTAGCAGACAAAGTTGGCTTTTTTCACTGGATAATTTAAGCCTATGGTAAAATGTCCCAGTGTGTGCATGCTCTCCCCTCTGTCCCAGGATAAGTAAAAGCCTGCATCCCTGTAGTTGGGCTAACTGTCTCTAAGGTGCAGTTTGTTACCCTCTAGCTATTGACAGAATGCTGTATAAGATTACCCGGTCAGCTTGTTCATGAGTGCCAATTGGTAAAGCATTACACTTTTACACAGGTAAACACATCTATAAAGTGTTGACTTGGATTGAAGTGGCATTCTCACCAAGCGTTTCTCACTCACAATTCTAGTACTGTTCTAGTCTGCTAAGTGTGAGTGGTGAGAATGCCCCTTGTAGAAGTATTTTCTGAGGATAACACTTCTTTTTTTGCCATTTTATCCTTCCCTGCTCCCCAACCCTCTATTCACCTTCCTGGTGCGTGTGCTGAGACATGTATATATAGGGTTGTAGGAGGATTAATTCAGATGGTACTGCTGTCTGTAACAAATACCAACCATAACTGGAGATATATGTTTCCAGAAACATAGTGCTGAAAGGAGTCGGTCAAATTGAAAACAATATTACACTCCCCCCATCTGGTTGCTGGTACAAGCACTTGGTAGTGCCAGGTGGCAGTGACACATAAGAAAAAGTTTGCTAATGATTTAGATTTTACTGAAATAAGAAATATCAATGGGGGATAATAATTCATCTTTGCTGTATTGTCCTTTCCAGAAACAAAGTGCTCCAAATAGCTTGCGCTCCCCCTTCCCTGAACCTGGTTCACTTAGCTGTTACCAAAGGAATGTACTTCAAAGTGAACAGAAGTATGCTTGGAAGGAAATTATTGCATAAAACATTTCCACAGAGAAAAGAAGTAGAATCACTGTGACTCCCAACTTGATCACTGAGATAACTCTCCCCAAGGCTCTTAACTGACTCCCTAACATTAGCAGGACTCTATAATGACTCCTATTCTAAGACTCTCTCATGATTCCCATTTGGGAGGCACCGTAACTCTACTTCTTTTCTCAGTGTGGACATGATGTTCAAGTATTAGGTATGATTTATGTAATTCATCTGATATACCTACGCCAATGTTAGGAAGAAATGAGAGGAGAACTAAAGATTTAGTAGTCATGCGATGCTGTGTTTGGATGATTTTATCTTGGCTTCAGATCCCTGAGGGGGCTGTGTGGTTACTAGAAGGGTTGTAGCATTTCAAATGTCGACATGGATAGAAACTTTAAGGAAACAAACCAGACTCCACAAAATCATGTTGCATTGTTCAAAGTTGGTCTCCTAACTGCATGACTGGGGTGGCTAAAGCTGACTTCCATGGATAATTAGCTAAAACCTTGAATAGATACTTATCTTTTGAGATGGGTACATAATTTCTTTTACTACACTGAAACCCCAGGAAAACTGAAACCCATTTTATAATCTTGGTGTATTTTTGGTTGATCTAAATAACTTGTTTTAAAGTACATGCCAGTGGGTCAAGGTAATGGCCAAAAAGATGTAAAGACAACTTTGCATCCTGTAACCACTAATGGCTCAGGATGAAAATAGTTGATCACTTTGACACTGGGTGTCAGCTATGTGCCTCAATGTGTGACAATTAAAGTTTTCATTGTGACAACCTAGAGACTTGAAAGTTGTCAATACTGATGACTTTAAGTCATCAAATTGACAATACCTGAATCTACAACCTTAACCCAGTAAACAAATAACGTTATACACCATTTTAAAACATTATATGACCTAATATGTCAACATTTTTCTAAGGCTCTTTAGTATGGCATAACGTTATGTAAAGTTTAAAATGTTATTTTGACGTAAAAGAACGTTTTTTGTTAGCTGGGAAGGTAGTCGTTCTGACGACCCAATTAATGTGACTACCTAAGGTCATCATTATGACAACTAAGGTTGTTAATTTAGGGATTGTCAAAATGAAGACCCTGAGATTTTCAGTGTAAGAGTCATAAATACTTCAATGTCATGTCTGCATGAATGCAAATTTATAAGCTATTAGGTCTGCAGAGAGAATATCTTGTACACGCTACACACAGTTGGCACAGGTTTGAAATACAGTTATGTTTGCGAAACATATGTATACAGTCAGGCCATTTCTTTTGTTCACTCTGAAAACAACTGTGGTGGTAACACTTATATTGTATTTCAGTGTTGCATTTAGCCATCATATTAATTTGTCTAGAAGTTATTGTACAAAATGGTAAAATGGAAAAAGAAATACAAGTAACACAAAATGGTAGATCCAAGTTGAATGATATTCCCTTTAAAGTATCAACACTACATTTGGAGCATGGAGTTCATATTCATTACCTTTATTTGGTATTCCCCTCAAAAATATCTCTGAAAGAAAATATTTTCCTACTTCACCGGCCTATGGGAAAGATGACTGTGGAAGGAACTGAAGGTTCACAGGAAGACATGATCCAGCTGAAACTATATATGCCACTATAGTATACAAAATGTTAAAAAAAAGTCAAACCATTTTAATTGAGCGGATATGAGAATAGTCAAATTCCTTCCTCTTCAAATGACATTATCTATCCTTTAACCACAATAACTATAATATATTGGTATACTAAATAAAGGTTCAGCAATGACAGAAAACCATGAAAATTATGTGACCAAGTTCAAGAAAGAATCATGAATCCCATTTAGCCAATTATCTGCATCCCCTGATGTATCCATGTTATTGGTTTTTAACACCTCCTCAGCAGCCAATGTGTTGGCAGATGGTAGGTGGCTAATAACCATTCATCACCAGGGCTCATTTTTTTCTCCAGGGTAGTTTCCTTTCCCACAACGCTTAGTGACAATTGCTCCAGAGCACTGCACTGTTTTCAGGTGCTTTTCTATATTAGCTAAATACGGCATGGTCCCACAGCCTACCCTTAGCTTATATGCTACAACGAGGATGCCAGCAATCAGTATTTGGGCATTAGAGTCTAAAGTTCTGGTACGGTAAGGGGTCAATATGATGGACAGCCTATGTTGAAATCAGCAATAATTGTAGGTCGATTTTATAAGATATTTTCAAGAAAATTCACATACCCGCTCAAAACTTCAGACATTGCAGACAGTGTGCCCAGCTCATACTGGCATCGGAATCCTAAAGGGTCCTCCAGAGATCTTTCACATGACGCCTATCATAATTGTATAAATGCTATTTAGTTAGCTAGATGCCTTCTAAATAAAATGTTGTTCAAGGACAATGAACACCATATAATAAGCTATATCCCAGCTACTGTACCCCTCTATATCACCTACTGGTATCTACTTGAAAGAATACACTGGAAAGTAAATCACTTAAAATGATCATACTAATCTCTATAGGCCTAGATAATTTGGGGCAAATACCGCCACACTTAATACATATCAGTCTATGATGTAGATGGTATTTAAGGCTCCTTCACCATTATGCCCCCGAGGTTTCACCCTGGGCTCTGGTCAAAGCATAGGCAAGCCCACACTAATACAGACCTCCCCCTCCCCTGAATTGGGGCAGTCAACCCAGTCACCCCTAGGGCATACATCACAGCACAACCTAGTGGACTGGGGTAAGTGAGGTAAAGGGTAATGGTAGGTATATACCAAGTAAATGCATAGGGATCTAGAGGAAGAAGGCTGGTGAGAGAATTAAGGTTATAGCTTGAATGCAGGAAGATGAGAAATTAACTGTGTGGATACCTCACTAGATTACTACTTATATCTATTAAATACTTCAAATTTCATTTCAGCACCTTTCATTTGCATCAATTTGTTTGTTTTGGATTTGCAAACAAAAATCACGAGCAATATGTAATGAATTAGATTGGTTAATGCTAGTTTGGCCTGGGTAGGGAACAGGACCCCAATTGAAGATTGTTTAGGCTATTCTAATCTGACTTAAGTGTTGTTGTTTTCCTTCCTGTTTGCCCAAGCATATGTAAAACTAACCTCATACCTTCTGCTTGTATTATGATGGTGCATTACTGGGGCGACAAAGACATTGGAGCAGTTGACAGTCTGGCCACTGCCCTGCTAACCAGGACAGATTGCATGTTCTTCTGAGAACAGGAGCCAATCTGTCTCATAGAAGGCAGTGAAAAATTCATAGTGGACCTGAATGCTGCTAGCCCCCAGTTCCCATCCCAGCCCTATTGGTCCCTATGCCATCAGTGCCTGCAATAAGAAAACCTGCGCATGGATACAGCCTTGTTTTACATCTTAAGGCATCACCTAAATAGTCAATCTGACTATGGTCAAAGAATATGCTGAATTATCCTTTTTGGGTCCAGCATTCCCTATTTGGATTGGATTCTTTCCCTATAATATAAAGTATATGGTATGGCAATTCTGAACTGTTGGACACTGTGTTTCAAATATAAGTTTAGTTCATTACACTGTATTTAGAACTATGGCTAAAACATTTTTTCTTGCTCTTAGACCGGCAGTATTGTTTTTTGTTTTCCCTATGCTAGACACATTCATAATATCAAAGTGAAGAGATGTTTGAGCATTTTAGTAAAATAATGTAACATTTGGTTCAGGCCTCGTAGCTGTACATTTGTACTACACATATGTAATATATATGTAAGACAGTAATCATATCAACTCCAATATTAACTTCAAATCTCTGAATAACATAAGCCATAATTAAACCAATGTTCAGTGTCTGGATTTTGTGTGATATATCCCACAGCAGTAATTCCATAAGAAAAAAACAACGTGGAAAGGTCTGTGAAGTTAAGGGCATGGTACCACAGGACCCAATAAAGAAGAAACTGATATAAAGATTTCACCTTTCACTTTTATCTAATACTTCCACCTAACCTTTACCCTTTGGTGTCCCATGGGAAGTATCAGGGTAGGAGTCTGATTAGTGAGATAAGAAGGCTGCTCCCCAAGGACTCATGATTGTTATTTACAACGTCAACACCTCAGCACCTGGCCCTCTCCCATTATGGGTCAGGTCAGTAGCAAAGAGGTGCCAAACACTTACCACCCAGTTCTATGTAACCTCCTACCAACCCTTTGTCCACTCTAACAACACACTATCAGGCAGGCCTGTTTATTCTCTGGTAATATCAGTATTCTCCCGATGTCATGCAGCTGCGTATAGAATATTAATAATACTGGTAGTAAATCAGTTTTACTAAATATGTTTTAGCCCTGAGCTATAGCTCCTCCTGCATTAATGTTAGCAGCAGGAGTTAATGAAACTTGCTGCCAAAGGTCTAATAAACTGCAGATGGGCATTTATATCCCATGGTTACAGTTCCTGAATAAGATGCTTTATAAAGGGGTCAAGAAGAAGTAATGCATACTGGATCCATTAAGGGGGGAGTTAATATGGTACTAATTGTGAACTAATGCCAATATAATTGCTATATTATTGATCTACTTTATCGTTCAACCACACCTTCTCACATGCTTCTCAATTTGATGAACATAGTTTATTGTGTCTAAGAACTAGATGAGGGGAATTTACACTTATTTCATTTCAATAATATTATTATTCAACCTCCTTATCATTTGTTACTTTTTTGTGGAGACTAACATATGAAGTGCAAAGAGTAAGCTATTAATCATAGTGATGGTCACCCAAATAGTATGAATGTTTGATATGAAATATTCCCCCTATGTAGGGGTTAATAGATACAATTCTGCCAGAAGGTTCCCAACCTAAGTAGGCATTGTCACCAGCCAGAGTTCCGTCTCTTCCACAATATATTTGTTAGAATCAGATAAAGATTGCAATTGACTGTTGCGGTGTAGTGTCTGTAGTGTGATGAGAATTGACATAAGGTGAGGTTCACTGCCCTTTGGTGAAGAGCATAACAGCACAATACATTTTAGCTAAAGCATCCCATTTTTTACCCTCTCAAACCAGCTTACCCTACCAGGTTATGGGGAAATCCCTCAAATCACCCCTAAAAAAACTAAAAACTTGGGGCACATTTGGCATCTTTAATGCAAGAAAGAAAATAACAGCCATCCACTAGAAGCTGCACCAGCCCTGTGATCAAGCAAGGTCAATACAGATCCCTTAACCAATTGAGAAATAAGAGCACAACCCTGGGTATAAAGGATAATGTGATGACAGGTACAGAAATGGGTGGGGTAAATGGGAAATAGCTATGGGCATATGTCAGGTGTCATGCATACTACTGAAGTGAATGTCCCCATTTTGACAATAAGCCTCATTTTATGAATTCTGGAATTTCTAAAATGATGTGAAATGTTGGAAACATGAAGTTGTCATGCAACTTAAATGCTGTGGAGGCGTTTTCTTTAGGTTTGGTTTGCTCTCTCAAATTTTGATGATTTGTTTGAACTTGCAATATGAACAGTAATCATAAAAGCATCTCAGAGATCTGAAGCTTTGCAGAGCCGGCATCTCATCTTTAGTTCTGATCTTAAATTTGTAGCATTGAAGTGTTTTCACCAAATGAATTTTATAAAAATGTAGGTTATGTTTTAACAATTATATCAGATGTCTAATTCTTTATTTTCTTTATACATCCTTCTATGTTCAAAATATTTCTTGATTTTTATGTACTTATCTATTCACTTTGAGGGTTCTGATTAGTGTGATGGGAGGCACTGTAGGACCAACTCATTAGGGGGTCAGGGAGTAGCACCATGATACATCATTTGTGTAAAAGCCATTGGGCAACTGGAAGTCTATCCTGATACCCAGAAAAGATCACACAATGAAGCCTTGCATATTTCAAGATGGACCTGAAGGCTAGCTGTTTGTTTGATGTATGTGAACTAGTGCAGATGGATGATTATATTACACCAATATCTCAGATTTGATTTAGATCTCGGAACATTGTGGACAGAACAACAGATTACTGCTTATCTCTCAAAATATCATATTCCTGATGAAAATCTGCCCACATGAAAATGAATCTGTTTGAACTCTTGGTAGAAGGGAAAACCTAGAAGCTCGATGTCATCCTTATGATATTTATTCCCCATCTGGTTAGCATATATCAGGTTTCCAAATTATAATCTCAAGCATGCAAACTTTCTTTTCTTCCACACAATAACAACATGGGGTCTTTGATACAAAAAAAGAAGTGCTGTGGAAAAAGATATTAAGTATCCCATCATTTAATCCTCTTTTTGGCCTTCTACTTAGAAACTAACATTCTAGTGCTGATGGTATCCTCCTTGGTGTAGTGATTATCACCCAGATAATTGGAAGCTTGGGTGGCAATGAGGGCAATAATATTATATCTTATAGATCACTAGGTAGTTTGCATGATATGTTGTCTCCCCAGATAACAGTGTCAGAGGACCTTGTTCTCAAGGGAAATGTGTAGAATAATGTTTCCCAAGATTTACTATTTATCATATCATTAGGACCTATTAAGTATACACTCTGTTACCAAAGTATAATAATTGACCCCAGGGTGTCTGTATACTTCAATTCTGGGATAGAGATTTTGTATCGTTTTGTATCCAAACTCTTCATATGACAAATAAAATGAAGAATCTTTATCAAATCTTCCAAATCTCATTATAAGGATCATGAGGATTCAGTTACAGCGCTTCATTGGCATTCCCTTAGACATGCACAAAACAGGGAGTGGTCATTTTCTAACAATATTCGGGTGGGTGGATTTTCAAGTGAACAGGAAGAAATCTCAAGGGTCTCAAATCTGTTTGGTCCTCTCCCACAACTCCACCACCCTATTGTCAAAGCTGAGAGAGACTCTTCGGTGATCTAGGTAGCAGTGGTTTGCCAAATATGTTGTGTAATAGCTTAACTGACCAGGACAAACTCAATGCGTTGTTGCCAAAGAAATTCACATAAACTCAGTTCATATATATCCTTTAGCTTGATATCCATGGTGATGATCAAATATGAAGTCACATTGTCAGCATTCCAGGCACCCAACCTTTCAGAGAGGAGACATCTCACTTACATCCATACACTGTAATGTTAAGTGTACTTGTTATCTGATCGTACATAACACATATCACACATTATGGAAACCGTCTGATTTTATCCTACCTGTGGTTGTCTGTGGTGTAAGATGACTATGTAGACCCTAAGGGGGCCATGAAAATCCTCTCAGAGCTCCTCAAACCTGGTCATGCAGATTCAGGAGCAGGCTGAGCTGCTCCAGATGCCTTTTGAGCAGCTTGTTCCCCATCCCTGCATCATGTATCAAAACTATTGGTGAACTCATCGACCCATTTTTGTACTTTTGCATGATTTGATTTGATTTGATTTGATTTGATCTTGACTATACAAAGTAATTTTCCACCTCGAGATAAGATATTCAATAAATTTGTGATATATCCCTATATCCTAGATCATACCAAAGCAACATCACCAAGATTTATAGGAGATTCCTGAGGCCATATATGCAGTTATCAGTGTGGAAAATGCTAATAAATCACCACAGTAAAGTAGGCATTCTATCCTAGGTCCCCAGTCTACATTCTCATTTTAGTGGCCCATAATGTGTTCCTGAGTGAGCCTATTTAACAGACCCTTTCCATACAACTGTATCAGGACAGTTAACAGCTAGATGCAATCTATCTATCTTATGTTGTCAAAACGTCGATATTTGAGCAGACACTTGGTTCAGGCTGTGTCTCTAGCGTAGAAGGCACCTTATAGTTCGTGCCAAGAACACAGCAGACTATATGGAAGTAACTATCAGTACCATGATCAAGACAGAAACAACACCAAACTCTGTAGGAAGCATTAACAAGAACAAGTCGTACTGGTCATGTGTCAAAAATCATTTGGCAGATACGACCATTGATAGCATGAGCATTGATGGGTAGGGTCGGGTGTTAAATGACTGTATGGTGTGGTTTGTTGGGTGTAGGGTAGAGCTGGGTAGGGTAGTGTAGGGTGGGGTTAATGGACTGGTCGGGGTTTGGGATAGCTCAACCTAGGTTCAACCACATACCCTGAGATGCTCACCTTAATCATTAAATGTAGTTATTCATATATAGTATGGTGTTTGTCTTTTGCTGGACATGAGGGCTTATCATGCAAGAATAACTACCAAAAAAAGGAAGGACATCTCAAGGTAGGTGGTCGGCTCTAAGTCTGTACTGGTTTCTTGGGTAGCAGACAAAGTTTGCTTTTTTTCACTAGATAACTTGAGCCTATGGTAAAATGTACCAGTGTGTGCATGCTTTCTCCTCTGTGCCAGGATAAGTAAAAGCCTCCTTCCCTGTAGAAGGGCTAACTGTCTCCAAGGTGCAGTTTGTTACCTGCTAGCTATTGACAGAATGCTGTATAAGATTGTCAGCTGATTCATGAGCGCCAATAGGTAAAGCAATACACTTTTACACAGGTAAACACATTTATAAAGTGTTGACTTAGATTAAAGTGGCATTCTCACCAAGTGTTTCTCACTCACAATTCTAGTACTTTTCTAGTCTGCTAAGTATGAGTGTTGAAAATGCCCCTTGTAGAAGTATTTTCTGAGGATAACACTTCTTTTTTTGCTGTATTATTCTTCCCTGCTCTCCAACCCTCTATTCACCTTCCTGGTGCATGAGCTGAGACATGTTTATAGGGCTGTAGGAGGTTTATTTCAGATGGAATTGCTGCCTGCAACAAAAAGCAACCAAAACTGGAGATCTATGTTTCCAGAAACATAGTGCTGAAAGGAGTCGGTCAACTTGAAAACAATATTACACTCCCCCCATCTGGTTGCTGGTACAACCACTTGGTAGCGCCAGGTGGCAGTGACACATAAAAAAAGGTTTGCTGTTGATTCAGATTTTACTGAAATAAGAAATATCATCTGAGGATAATAATTCATCTTTGCTGTGTTGTCCTTTCCAGAAACAAAGTGCTCCAAATAGCTTGCGCTCCCTCTTCCCTCAACCCTGTTCACTTAGCTGTTACCAAAGGAATGTGCCTCAAAATGAACAGAAATACGCTTGGAAGGAAATTACTAATTATAGCATAGAACATTTCCACAGAGAAAAGACGTAGAATCACTGAGACTCCCGACTTGAGCACTGAGATAACTCTCCCCAAGACTCTTAAGTGACTCCCTAACATTAGCAAGACTCTATAATGACTCCTATTCTAAAACTCCCTAATGGTTCACACTTGGGAGGCACTGTAATTCTACTTCTTTTCTCTGCGTGGAAATGATGTTCAAGTATTAGGTAGGATTTTATGTAATTCATCTGATATACCTACACCAATGTTAGGAAGAAATAAGATGAGAACTAAAGATCTAGTAGTTATGTGATGCTGTGTTTGGATGATTTTATCTTGGCTTCAGATCCCTGACGGGGCTATGTGGTTACTATAAGTGTTTTAGCATTTCAAATGTCGACAGGGATAGAAACCTTGAGGAAACAAACCAGACTGCACAGACTGCAATCATGTTGCAATGTTCAAAGTTGGTCTCCTAACTGCATGACTGGGGTGGTGAAAGCTGACTTTCATGGATAAATAGCTAAAGCCCTGAATATATACTCATCTTCTGAAATGAGTACAGAATTTCTTTTACTACACTGAAAACCCAGGAAAACTGAAACTCGTCATAATGACGACCTAGGTTGTCATAATATATCACCGCAGGTGGCAGTGCTGTCCTATAGAGAATGGTTTATGAATGAAGTCTCTAGTCTCACCTCCAGCGGGGCACCCATTTTATAATCTTGGTGAATTCTTGGTTGATCTGAGTAACTTGTTACAAAGTACATGCCAGTGCGTGAAGGTAATGGCTAAAAAGATATAAAGACACCTTTGCATACTGTAACCACTAATGGCTCAGGATGAAATAGTTGATCACTTTGACATTGGGTGTCAGCTATGTGCCTCTGTGTGTGACAATTAAGATTTTCATTGTGACAACCTAGATACTTGAAAGTTGTCAATACCCATGACTTTAAGTCTTAAAATTGACAATACCTAAAGCGACAACCTTAAAGTAGTCATTCTGACAACCTAATTAATGTGACTTCATAAGGTCATCATTATGACAACCAAGGTTGTCAATTTCGGTAGTGTCAAAATGACGAGCCTGATTTTTTCAGCGTAAGAGTCATAAATACTTCAATTACATGTCTGCATGAATGAAAATTTATAAACTACTAGGTCTGTAGAGAGAGTGTCTTGTACACGCTACACACAGTTGGCACAGGTTTGAAATACAGTCATGTTTGTGATACATATGTATGCATACAGTCAAGCCATTTCTTTTCTTCACTCTGAAAACAACTGTGGTGGTAACACTGATATTGTATTCCAGTGTTGCATTAAGCCATCATACTAATTTGTCTAGAAGTTATTTTACAAAATGGTAAAATGGAAAAAGAAATACAAGTAACACAAAATGGTAGATCCAAGTTGCATGATATTCCCTTTAAAGTATCAAAACTACATTTGGAGTATGGAGTTCATATTCATTACCTTTATTTGGTATTCCCCTCAAAAATATTTTCCTTCTTCATGGGCCTATAGTAAAGAGGACTGCGGAAGAAACTGAAGGTTCACAGAAAGACATGATGCAACTGAAACTATATATGCCACTATAGTATACAAACTGTTAAAAAAAGTAAAACCATAAATAAAGGTTCAGCAATCACAGAAAATCATGAAAATTATGTGCCCAAGTTCAAGAAAAAATCATGAATCCCATTTAGCCAATTATCTGCATCCCCTGATGGATCCATGTTATTGGTTTTTAACACTGCCAAAATGAATTTCCAGTGAGCTATTATGAGTTGAACAGGGAGATGGCTAGTGTGGTCACCTGCACATCTGGGCATGGGACAGGGTCCTTACACAAAGCAGTGTAGTATCGTCCAATCTTACTTAAGTGTTATTGTTTCCTCTCATGTTTTGCCTATAAATATGCAACACCAACCTTGTATTGTTGGGGTGACAAAGACGTTAGAGCAGCTGAGAGTCTGGGCGCCGGCCCTGCCACCCGGGACAGATTGCACGTTCTTCTGAGAACAGGGGAGGATCTGTCTTGTAGAAGGCAGTGAATATTTCATGGTGGACCCAAATGCTGCCTGCCTCAAGCTTTTGCCAAAGCTGCTGGTTCCTTTCTAACCCTACACCTGCAGTTTGGAGGCCTACAAATGGATACAGCATTGTTTCCTAACTTCAGGTACCATATTTGACGTAATAAGCACATAGTGTGCTTAAAAAATGATTATGGACACCTTTTAGTAGTTGAGAGTTTAATTGGGGTCAAACATTTAGATATTTTTGGTTATTTCTAGTAAAAGAATCGGCGAAACTTATGGAACTCCCCAGTAAACACAACTACGTATCTCAGACGTAAATCTACGTGGATTTGGGGTCTGAACTACGTAATTTGGCAAGGTTTATTAACGTCAAAACGTGAAGGTTTATTTACCTCTCACAAGCCTGTAGGTCTGATTTACGTTTATATAGGTCGCCTTGTAAAATGGTAGGAAATGGGTTCAAGTCAGCAAAGTATTCCAATAGATAAAACCTATAACATTACTATACTGAAACTCCACACACCGTCAGAATAGAGCTTGGGGGGGGGGCAATCCTTTTATATCCGAGGTGCCCTTTTGAACATGAAAATAGCTATTAAAAACTATTTGCTGTATGTATCTATCCATACAGAAAATGAAAATTGTATGTACTGATAAATCTTGGCCTATTCTAAGTGAGACTCAACCTTCCTACCCTCAGATCCAAAGTGCTACGCTCAACTGCATGAGCTACTGGGGCATGTACTGAATTAGCCTATTTGCCATGTCATAGAGCCTAATATGTGTAATACTTGGGGAGTGACTTATACAGTATCAGGTATTTGGTTGAGACTAATCATATTTTTGTAGTTCATAATAGGTATGAAGATCCATATACAAATGGAATATATGCATATACGCAATGCTCCTTATTTGGACAACCGTAGTAGGGATGTATCCGACCAGGGCTAGAAGCCTACATACCCAGAAGTAAGGGCCCTCTGAGCTTATCTTCCATCCCCTGGACATAATTCAACCTCTTATTACGTAGATTTTCTACGTATAATTACGTCAATAATACGTAGATAAACGTAAATCAGACCTAAACGTTGGTCCAACGTAAATAAACCTTAACGTTTTGACGTTGGCAAACCTTGCAAAATGTCGAATCTCAAACCTGTTGGTTGGGAAAACACCTAGACGAACCTCTGAGCTACGTTGGAATTAGGTAGCATGTTTACTGGGTCATGATAGGGAGAGTGGGTGCAAATAGTTCAATCCAGACACATGTGTGTCTTAGGTTAAATGGATTTGAAGGTATACATATAGCTGGATATCCTGGAATCTGAAGTTGGGTAATGTGAGAAAATGCTATAGTACATTGTTTTTGAGATAGATCTGAGTATGAAGGTAATTAATATGTAAAACCTATGTGCTATAAATGTAGATTAAATTTTTAAGAGGGACTATCATGTAACTACCTTTTTGTTTTAATTGGTATTTTCATTATTTACCTTTCGTAGAATGACTTATAAACAAATTAGCAAGAAACAATACCGGTACATATAATACTGTACATAAGTGTGACGTTCTGTTTAGAAGTGGGGTTATTCATGAAATCTGCAATGATTAAGGTATTCTAAATATGATTCTATAACACAAGGGTCCCCATATAGATTGAGCTAGATTGAAGATAAGTTTAGGATATTGCTTTTGGCAAAAAGCTTTATGTGCATGTGGTATTTGGTTAAGATCAAGGACTGTTGAAGGAACAAAATATGTAAATGAATTCTAACTGAATGCATTTATTTCCTTACATCACTGGTACATCACTGGTCGGAAAAACATTGGGCAGCTAAATGTCTGGCAGCCATCTTGTTAACCGGGATAGATTGCACATTCTCCTGAGAACAGGGGCATTGTCATCCAACTTCTCAAAGAACAAGCTTACTTTCAGTTGGGAAAATAACATACGGCTTAATCTTTTGAAATTGATTTTTCAACATATGATATGGCTGATGAGAACTTTCCCAAAGGAAAATGTAACTGTTTTGTACTCTTGGCAAAAGGAATTACATTGCCCATCTGCTTTATTTGTACTTATAATTCATGTCAATGACATGATTCTGTATCCTACATAGACAGCATATCTGCTTTACCTCATCTCAGAAGAGTCTAGAAACTTGTGCAATAACATTTTTGTAAATGAAATAGCAGTACCCCGATAAGATTTCCAAATTGAAAGGTCCAGATTGCCAATTTTCTGATCATCCACAAGACAGCCCCATAATCTAATGATAAAAAGCTGTGGGAAAAAAGTATCAACTATCGCAGCACCTAATCCTTCCTTCTCTTTTTAGCCTTCTACTTGGAGACAAACGCATCACACACATACTGATGGTAACTTTTTTACTGTAATGATGATCACCCAGATAATTGGAAGCCTAGTCATCAATAAGGGCAATAACGATCAGAAGGTAGAGTTTGCATGGCAACCTGTGAATGGCTACAAAAGTGAAGGGAACTTCTTAACAGTAGAACATATATATATAATGCTGTAGTCTGACGAGGCTACACAACCTAGTCACCATCTTTATAGAAGGAGAAAATAGGTATAATTTCATAACTCACAAGGTCATACGACATACCACTTGAATCCCTGTCCGATGGTATAAACCACAGGCGTACTCTGAGTACTAAGCCTATGGGCGGAGAGGTGTGTTGTTCTAAATATAGAAAGGCCCGTCACTCAAATGGTTCGATCATCTAGACACTTGGGTGTTGGGGCTCAAATGCAGAACTGGAGTAAGATACAATGATATGCATTGCCACATTTTGATATATATGGAAATACAAAATATATGCAGACCCCATGCATGTATATATTACATGACATTGTGCATAATGGCACATGTTATGTTAGTCCCCCTTCATCTGGGTGTCAACATAGCTGCAGAGCACTTTCCACATGGGCAGTCTGCAGTGCACTGTGTGATTAAGCTTCAGGCTTATAGGAAATATATCAATCGAACTGAAATAAATACAGGCAATTTATATAAGGTAGATAAAAATATATTTATCTATTTACCTATGCTTGAGTATTTATTATATGTGGAAGAAGTAAAGTGGGGCCCCTTACACCGTATGCAACACCACAAACAACAACAATAAAAAGAAAATGGCTGAAATCCAGGTGGCAGGCCTTCATGTATATACTACATATCACAGCTCTCCCCCCATAGGTTTAGGACTTAGTGGATGCCTGTGGTATAAACTATCCTATATTGTGGTAGTATTGTATTGTTGATGTTATTGTAGCTATGTTTGTTTCTGGTTCTGCTGAAGACACCAGTATTAATGATGACAGAACTCACAGTGGTGTCTGACTGCATGTCACTGACTGTAGAGGGATCACCAGCAGAGAAACCTCCTTAGCAGCCAATGTGTTGGCAGATGGTAGGAGGCTAATCATCATTCATCACTTGGCCTGCTTTACTCCAGGGTAGTTTCTTTTCCCACAACGCTTAGAGACAATTGTTCTGTAGCACTGTGCAGTTATATAGGTGCTTTTCTATATTACCTATATATACAGCACGATCCCCACACCAAGTGAACAGAATTTTTTTACCACTGGGCGCCTTAGCTTATACATGCTACTACAATCAGGACTTGGACATTAGAGCATAAAGTTGTGGTAGGGTAAGGGTTAATCTGATAGATAGCCTTACTCCAAGTAGGGAAAGGCAAATATGAAATTAGCAATAATTGTCCCGCAGATATATTTCAAATGATGTGATCATAGTTATAGAAGATGTTATATAGTTTTGTAGCTGCCTTCAAAAAATAAAACCTATTTCAAACCATGTGAAAAGATAATAAGCAAAAATTAATGAGTCTTTCCAACTACTGTACCCCTCTTTATCATCTACTGGCATCTGCTTTAAAGAATATGCTGGAAAAGATCTTTTAAACTGTTTATACTAGTCTCTACAGGCCTAGATATTATGGCGGTGAATACCCAATACTTCATGCCTACCAGTGAATCTATGATGTAGATGGTATTTAATGGCCCTCACCATAATGTGCCAAGAGGTTTCACCCTAGGATGCAGTCAATGTGTTTGCTACCTAGACAAGCCCCCTCTTTATACTAATACAGACCTCCCCCCTCCACCCGAGCAGGGGCAGTCAACCTGCTTGCCCCTAGGGCATAAATCAGAGAGCAACCAAGGGGATTAGGGTATGTGAGGTAAAGAGTAATAGTAGGTATATGAAACCAAGTAAGTGCATAGGGATCTAAGGGAAGAAGGCTGTTGAGAGAGAATGAAGGCTATAGCTGCAACACACAGAGGTAAGAAATTAAAGATGCATTTACTGTGTGGATAGATGACTAGATTATTACTTATCTCAAATAAAGAGATGGTTTCTCTATGAACACGTCCAATTCCATTCCAGTACCATTTACTTGTGGTTCATTTGCATCATTTTGCTTGTTTTAGAACTTGCGAAAATAAAGTAGCAGCAGTTAGGTTGGTAAATGTTAGTTTGCCCTGAGCAGAGAACATAACACCTACAGAGGACTGTTTAGGCTATTCTAATCGGACTTAAGTGTTGTTGTTTCCCTTCCTGTTTGCCCAAGCATATGTAAAACCAAACTTGTAGTTTCTGCTTCCATTATGATGGTGCATTACTGGGGTGAAACTGCAACCGGATACAGATTTCTTTGGGTATCACTTTAATTTACCTAAAAATTTAGACTAAAAACGCATAATAATACAAATAACTCGGATCTACACACATATATGTAAATATGTATGTCAACTTTAATGAGTTATAAAAGCCATAGTGTCTGCTTTTGTGTGATATATATCACAGCCATAATTTGATAAGATAAATACCACATATGTCTGTGCACTGTGAAGTAACGGGCATGGTAGAACAGGAACCAATAGAGAAGAAACTCATGTAAAAACTTCACCTTTCATTTTTCACTTATACTTCCACCTAACCTTTTCCTGCCCCATGGGAGGCATCCGGGTAGGTGTCTGATTAGTGAGATTTGCGGGCTGCTACCCAAAGACTGCTGACTCTGATTTCTCATGTCGACACCTCAGCATCTCACCCTCTTATCATGGGTTGGGTCGGTAGCCGAGAGTTGCAAATGGCTTAGCACCCACATAAGCTCCTACTAACCCTTTGTCTACTCTTCCAATACTGAAATAAGCAGATATGTTCTCCGTTAATATTAGTATTTTGTCATTTTTATCCTTATACAATGATTGACTCATAAACCTACATTGAAAAAAAGATTACTGTCAGATACTACTTTTACTACTGTATCGTCGCATATATAGGTGCCCGGGAAGCTATTTATTTTGACACCCCTATACACCCGGCTCCTAATCAAATCAGGTAGCTATTCACGGCCCGGCAGCTATTGTTTTAGGGTCATTTGACCCCCCCCCCCCCCCAAAAAAAAAAGAATAAAGAGAAAATCGCATCTAACTGACCACCCCTAAGGCCTCTAATAACAAAACCAACTGGCATTGGTGGCCATTGTCATATACAAGCTTATATCTAGTGTCTAGGAAGCATACTAATTGATCAAAGATATGCAATTATAAAGCAAACACCACCTACACTCCAATGTATACTAGACAACAAGCTGTGAGAAGGCTGCATCCAATGAGACCCCCGGCAACTATTCAAGGCCCGGCACCTATTGATTTCAAAGCCCTATTACCCCGGCTACGATTCAAGGGAGGCACCTATTCCAAACCCGGAACCTATATGCGACGATACAGTAACTATCACTTAGCCCTGAGCCATACCATTCTGCTCCGGTATTAGAGTAAGCAACAGTAATGAAATATGCTACCAGATGTCTAAGGAACTGTAGGTGGACATTGATATCGCAGAGATACATATCCTAAATGAGATGGAGAGGGGCAGCACCAATCTAAATATGTGCACACCAAACATGGACCTCGACAAAATTGAGATCTCGCACATATACGTAAAAGTAATTCATACTGATAGAGTCTATTTAAGGGAGAGTTAAAGAGGCATTCTCACTACTCGCACTTAACCACATAGTAGACTGGAACAGTACTAGAATTGTGAGTGGGATACGCTTGGTAATTATGCTACTTTAATATGGTGATAATGACCCAATATATAACTGCTATATGATTGAACCACAACTCATAGTCAAAATTAATGTGTCTGAGAGCTAAATGATAAACATAAGTTTTTCCGGTCTGCACTGTAGTGTCCCTCTACATCGCCTTATCACACCTGCTTGCTGAAGCAGGTCAGGGGGAAGGTAAAGCCTTCAAGTCACCCAGACCTGTCTCTAAGAGCAGACTTAGGTGTGGGGAAAGCCTTTGGTCCTATAGTCCAAAGTCCTGAAGAAACGGCTGCCATCTTAGAATACAATGCAAGACAGAGCATAATAGCCATCCATCATATCATACTTGAAACCGCACATGTTATCCTTGTGGTCATGAAGGGTAAAGCTGGTCTCAGCTACGGATCCCTAAATCAGTCAGTCATCAGGTTAAACAGTATAAGGTAATGGCAGGTGAAGGGCCGAAGGTAAAACTATTGGGTAAAGATTGTTAGATGTTACAGATGGTAGGCGTGTTAATAGGGCTAGTGTCAGTCATTGCTGAGTCATGGTAAAGACTTTACATATTAAACCGTACAGTTGAGACAAGAGAGGTGTACTGCCTGAGGAGATGAGACAAGGTGGGACAAGGTAAGACAAGGTGTCCCGACCCCAGTTTAAACAATATTTTGGAGGCAAGTGTGGGGTTGATGCATAGCTTGCTCGGTAATAGACACCATGGTAAAGGATGATACATTGAGCTCGAGAGAGTGAAATCTTTTTACCAAGAAATGATAACTTGTTTATAGCTAGGGAATGATATCATATGATGCTATGTATTATTATCTCTCGTCACACAATTATGTAAGTTATTAAAGGGGTCAATAAACAATTTACCTCAGACATGGATAACAGCACTTGTAACCATGATGTTCCTGCAGGGAACTAACTCCCTCAATAACTATAAAACTATGTCAGGTCTTATGCATACTACTGAAGTGAATGTTATTATTTCTATAATACACCTCACCTTATGAACACAGAATCGTTTGAAGTTCTTTAAATGCTATGACATCGTCTTTATTAATCAGCCATTGCAATATGAGTACTGTTTTTTTTTAGTTTGGTTTTCTCCCTCAATTTTCTCTCTTCTCTGTTTGAACTTGCAATGTAATCTGTAATCATAAAACCATCTCAGAGATCTGAAGTTATGTGAAGCTGGCATCTCATCTCAAATTCATAATGTTGAAATGTTTTTATCAAATGGATTCCATAGAAATATACATAATGTCTAAAAAGGGAATAATAAAATAACTATTCCCTTTTCTGATCTTCCACACTTTTTTTGAGAAAACACATAACATGTGCTGGAACTCCGATGTATGTTAACTATCATGCTGGGATAGGGAGAGGTGGTCAGCAATACAGCAAATATAGATATGATAGGTATAATGAATATGCATATTCTTAACAAACTGCCAGATTCTGAATAAAGACAATAAAGTAAAATAACAGCTCGGTTGTATAATGGACAATCTGCAATCTACACTGACAATACTACAATTATTACTTTGAAGACACTGTAGGGTATTTCATTCAGTCTTCATCAAATTGAGGGAAATCATGAACTGTCATATTATTTTGAGGAACTAAAAATATGTGGACTTTATTATCATAGTACCTTTCAGTCGCTGCATCCCTCTATAGTGCATACAGCACCAGCCTTACAAAGCCGGTGTTGAAGATTTGAAAGCCTTAAAGTTTGCTAGAGCTATCTCTCGAAGCAACTTAACTGGTCAGAGGTAGTTTAGTTGAGACCCATTGGTCTGCTCGTCTGGTGTAATCGGTTACACACTTAAGGTGCATTCTGGCATCTATAATGCAAGACTAGAGAATATCCCAATCCATCAGAATGGGTCTGTGGGCGAGTTGGGTACAAGCTGGAAAACCACTGTCTGCAGAGCTCCTTACCAGGGCAGGTACCCAGACTCTGAGCCAAGGGGTTAGGATATATGGGGCATAAGGCCATAAAAAAGAGGTGTGTTTCAGGCAACCCGACCCTAGAATCAAAAAAGGGCCGACCCTAGCATTTTTTCCCCAATTTTTTCTTTTTTTGATTTTTATTGTTATTTTTCTCAATTTTTACAAATTCTTTCAAGAAAAACAAGCTCCCAGTGATCTCAGAGGCCTGAATAATTGATTAACTTCAGAAAATGGCTTTTTAAGAGGAATATGCAATAACTTCTTGATATTCCTAGTCAATAGAGGAATTATTGAATCATTCTGGTGGGTCGCGAGTCGATTTGTCGATTCGCGACTCATTCCTGGTTCTCTCTATGTTAAAAAAAAAAAAAAAAAAATTCCGACCTACCTACCCTAGAAATTCTGGCCATGTTGCCTGAAACACACCTTCTTTTTTTTTGGCCTAAGGGCACATACTCATCCAGTAGTTATGGTTTGGGAACAGCGAAAGTGAACTTTATACCTCTGTTACTGTACTACTACACAAATATGAAACTAGTTATTGTAGGCCATCCTCTCATGAATGTTTAAAATCCCAACATGCATTTAACAAATGGAATGCCAGCATGCCAATTTGTATGAAATACTACAAGGTCTAAACCTTCTATACTTTCCGACCCTCATTTAATCATAATTAACTGCAATTTAAGCTAATGCTCACAAAAATGCACATGAATTAATTATGAGCTAGATATTTTTACTAGGTTTAAAAATTTGATGTAAATTTGTCTAAAGGTAAGGAAGAGAGAAGGAACAATAAAAAATCGATATCTATGCTAATCTAGTTTTAGCTATATGCTCATTATTTGTCTGATTATTTTTCCTCTTCTGCCTTTACCTATGATTATGCAACACCGGCTGCGTATTATTATTATTATGCATTATTGGTGAAAAGGGCATTGGACAGTTGGCACCAGCATTATATCAAAGATAGATCACTATTTCTTATGAGAACAGTCTTGTATAATATTTCATGGTGAACCTGAATGCTAGCTGTTTGCTTGACAGATGTGTACCGAGGTAGACATATTGTTATACTACAGCAATATCTCATGTTTCAAATTTGTTCTAAATTTAGATCTCAGAACATTGTGGATAGAACAACAGTTTACTGCTTATTTATCAAATAAAAAGACTGCTTTATTCAAACTTTCAATTCTATTTCAGTCTCATGATAACTGTTTCCTACCTGGTAAACATAATATCAGCTTTCTAAGATATAATTTCCAGCATGCCAACTTTCTTTTCTTTCACACAGTAGCAACAGGGAGGCTTTAAATTAAAACAAAACATGCTGTGGAAAAAAAGATTAACTATCTAATCATTCAATCCTCTTTTTAGTCTTTTACTTGGAAACTAACACATAAAGCGCTGATGGTTACTTCTTTAGAATGGTGATTATCACCCAGATAATTGAAACCATGGGTGGCAATGAGGGCAATATAAAATACTGGGTAATTTGCGTGATATGTCGTCTCCACAGACAACAGTGTTATGAGAGGATGTTGTTCCTAAGATACGTCTATGGAATAAAGTGTTATATATAACGAAGATAGCTAAAGATGGAAGCCTACGACAACCTGTATATGATTGAAAAACAAATGGGGTTGGACAGAATAAAGTGGTATGTAAAGCAGTATTCTATATTCTCTACATTCAGTTACAGTCATTCATTGTCATTCCCATAGATGGGAACATACAGAAGTAGTAACATGGTTGATTAGTGGTTTTTTTTTGCATGAGCAGGCCAAAAAGGTTTGTCTCTCCTGAGGTATGCATTTGAAATAGTCCTTTCAGCTGGCACAGACCTTAAGGCATAATGCTGGATATGAACACCTTAATGGAGGTAAGACTGTGAGATCAAAAGGCACATGGTAGGCACAAGAGTAGAAATCTGCTGTTCACAATGCTTTGCTGCTTTTATAGCTTATATGATTTATCACCTCTCATGTAGGTCTCATGTTTAAGTGCCATTGTAGATCCTGGAGAAATGAGTTAGTATTACAGAACATATTATTCTAGAAACAGCTATATTGTCTTTTGTACTGTAAACACACCAGCAGGATAACTTGTGAGTATAGCATACTATATTTGCTAATCTCTCCTAATATATAATCCTCTCCAGCTCAGGTTATCATCATCACATAGTCTTATGAATGAATTCAAATGGGGTATTCTGAATTATTATTGTGCATACTTGACAGCAACCATTAAGGGGTAAGGTTATTAGTGCAGGAAAGATAAGTGAACAACATGCGAAACATTAGGGGAGGGCATAGCACACTGAACCAGGAAGGAATAACTTGAAGAGTTTACACTAACAGGTCTAAGCAACGGCCTGGATGATAGGACGTCATAGATTGAAAAGTCCGTCCTCATTCCCGGGGTCTGTTACCCCCCCCCCCATCCACCCCCTGCTACTCCACCCCAACAAGGGCTACTAGGAGAAACAGTGGTGTGTGTGTGTGGGGGCCGTGGTAGGCGGGCAATGGTTGTAAGGTGTGATAGCTCAAAAGCGGACGCCCCCCCCCAACACACACACACCGGCCCCAAGCCCACCACTACCGAAGACACATGCACACTGAACTGCAACAGACTAAGCATGGCATAGGCTATACTATAGTATGACCTAGTATAACTTGTCCATTGACTCTAGTCTAGATGCAACATCATTAAACTCTATATTTCTCAGTTGCTCCCACAGAGGGACCTTAGATCTTCTGGATTTACCTAGAGGAGATATATATCTAAAAGTCTGTATAAGTAGAATCTTTCCAAAACTTGACATAAAAATCACAATTGAGTTATAGTTTAACTTTTTACCAATTCTCGGGCAATTTGTTCACACAAGGGAATTTTACTAGCCTATGGTGTGTTTAAACCAATTAAGAATTTGGCCGTATACTACTTTAACACATAGCTTTGCATTGTATGTGTTTATAAATATCATGTCTTATATAATTTAGTTAAATTTCAAATTAAAAAAAAAAGCATTGTGTGACAGTCATACACCAGGACACTGCTATGGCTTACACCCTGGGCGTCCTCCTCGATGAGGGCGCCCCTACAGGTAGCAATGTAGCAGGATGCCGGAGTTGCCAGGACCTGACTAAAGATGAAGTGAGTGAAATAGTGAATACCATCTAAAGGTAAAGCTTTTCTTATTTGGCATTAAACTGTCTTTTCATTAACAAGACAACTCATTTGCATTCATCTTTTCAGCAAAGAAACAAAACTTAAGTGTGGTGAAAGCAAACTTCAGTTATCAACATCAGAAAGGTAAGTAATTACACCTGATAAATACCATACAAGAAGCACAGTCAATACCACCTTCTACCAGGGACTACTTGACATATATCAAGTCACTTGGATGACGCAGTAGTTGTAATCCAACCTAGACACAGCTTAGGCTCCCAGAGAGTTTCAGGCACAGGAGAAGCGTGGTGGAGGTATACACTCATATATATATCACTCTGATTCAAATAGTCACTAGAGCTCAGTACTTTCAGCAGCAATAGCTCCTATATTGGTGTATAACTCCCCGGTTTATGACAGATAATAATTCATATTAAGATGTATGTCTCTGTTGTCATGTATTGCATAGGACATAGTCCATTAGTGGTGCCATGAGAGCCTACTAGAAGCTGTAGTGTACTCAGACGGTTTGATGCCTTGTATGTTTTAACTATAGAAGAACATAGGTGTAAAATATACGAGAAAATATAAATGATAGTGGTAATAATAGTAGACAAGGCGCTAGTAATGGTAATTAAGTATCCTTGACAGTCTCATGAGATTAGCATGGCCTGTGGACAGTATATAAGCTTATTATAGCAGTTACTGAATGTCTATGAGAAGTAATGGTCCTGGCACATACTTTACGTGTACTTTGACAGATTCAATCATTATCATTTTATAGGGAACTTTTTCCTTAGGGCATATTCTTAGATGGTCCTTTTGACCATGGACAGTTGATTTGGTAATCTGGGTTGACATTGATAATAAATATTTTATATATGTTTCATTTCGTATAGACATCTAACAAGTTCATGAGCCTTTTTGATCATTCTCAAAAGTACAATTTACACCTATGTGGCTTACTTTGCTTTCTTGTCAGCTCTCATGTTTTTCAGAATGGCTAAACTGATGCATAATTTGGACAATGGAAATTGTCTTCAGTGTGTTGCATTTAACAGACTACACATAGCACAATCTTCCCAGACCAGCTGCAGACTGAACATACCAGTGTGGTAGCACACACCTATTCACACACACCCTTATCTGCCAAGGCCTTGACGTTGTTGGCTAGGTGATATGATTAGCCGAGGCAAGTAGTGCCTAGGTGGGCACAGGTGTGATGTGAGTAGATGGGTATAATAAATCAGAGAGACGGTAGGTACCTACTGGTCACTCACCGGTGTGTGTATAGTGAGGATTGGACAGACTTACCATAAGGAGAGGTGTTCAGGGAGGGTTGATGTCCTTAGGCCATAGCTTCATATTGACTGGTGTACAGTGTCTAACCACTTAATGGAGCACTCACAACTTTGGATCCCTCACTACACCTCAGACAGTTGCACTGCTGGGAAATGTTATTCATGATTCATATATTTATCATGAGTCTGGCTCTCTCTACCCATGGGACACCTTGTCTGGAGCTTCCTGTGCTGTGCTTGGGTATCACTTTCTAAATGACTTGTGATAAGGGATGGTGATTATACATCAATGAAAGGCATCAATGAAAGGCTAACAGTGTAAATATGGATGCGGGTACAATGGATGAATACAGAATTAGGGTAATAACCTGTTTAAGCGCCCTGCACTTCTAAATCTCAAAACCCCTTTACCCGCTGCATTTGTACAGGGACCCCCGCTTATACAAGCCCCTATAAAGAGAGATTTTGGATTCCATGGGTGTCTCAGACCTGCGCTTAGATGAGACCTGCACTAATTTGAGACCCTTGCCCTAAAATTAGCCATCAAGGTAGGCCAAAATGCAAGTGAATGCAAATGTGCATGACATCTTCCTTGTCATGTATTCAAAGATAGTCTAAAGGGTAAATACCAAGCAAATTAGTTTGACTAAGCGTCTGGAACGTACACCTTGTGTGACTGTTGTCCTATGTAACTAATTGGCACGATATGACACAAAACACCATAGGACAAGAAGAACACATATTCACACATATTCACACAAAGCATTGTGTACCATGGCACAAATATATTTCAGACAATATTGTTTCACTTTTCAGGTGTTTTTTGTTGTTTCTTTTAAATGTGGAAAGTCTCTTCAGTTTGTAATACTCATTATATTTAGAGGACAGCATAGGGCACCATAGTAGACATTTGTTAGTGCATTCTCTGCAGTTTGTGTGCCTGCTAATTTATTCACCAAGATTCCTACCATGGTAGTGCAGGCCTGATGAAGTTGTGTGCAATTCAGGCCAACCATTGGCTATGTAGACATGTTGCAGAAGGTCAGACCTTTATTTAAATCAGATTATCAAAGGAAAGGTGTCTATGGTATTTCCCTCTTTTGGCCACTTCAATCAGAATCATATGGCATGTATTTCAATATCTTATTAAACTTAATAGAATTAGAGGTGTATGGACAGGTCTTAGATACATTGAAAACAAATGAATATGGTTGTAAACAATGATAATGGTTCAAGTTTACCCATAAGAATATCAAGGAACAACAAAGATGGCACCTGGTGTCAAAACCCTGCACTATTTCAACCTGAAAAGGTGATAATGGTTATGTTTGAAAATGTGTGAGTATGTGCAAGAAGGGAAACTTGGTGACACTGCATCACACAAATACCTGCATTGTGTGACACCAGGTGTCATCAAAGTTCATTTTACCCATTTTCCTGATAAAGGAGAATGATTATCTTTAGGTAAAAGTATCTAAACAGGGTACCACTGTATTGTGAATCAGACAATGCACCTGCCCTTCCAATAAGATTCATCAGGTATAGAAATACATGTCATGTCATTTTAATTAAAGCAGCATTATGAAGTCCAGATGATAGACACCTTTCCACTGGTCATCATATATGGATAAAGGCCAGGCTATCTTCTGCTACATATATATGTGAACTCTTATGTTAATGGTTATTAAAGACCAGGTGCATATATACATAATTATACGCATCAGCCCTATGTTCAAATGCTAGGAAACTGATTGAATGAGTTTACAAAAACCAGTGTTGCACACATCAATAGTGCTAATGTGTAACCTATGTCAATTACTGCTGGTTGTGAGAATTGTTACAGTATTTCCTCTATTTTACCAGTCCATGATAAAATTAGAAATACATGACTAAACATTTTGGTCTAGGGCATTATATATTTTGTCATTTTGTGTGAATAAGCTTTTTGAAAATCTGTGTGAATCTGTTCCAGAGAACACAGTGTCAGTGTGTATGACTCTGTTACATGGTACATATGTGACACAAAATGCAGGGAATGAACACACAGTTCCAGGGGTAAAACAAGGTGAAACTATCTGGAACTAATTTGCTGGGTCTGTCCAAGCTCAAATTATTTGCTTGAACCTCAGATTATTTACTTCAAATGTATAAATCGGAGGTAGTGAGGGCAACTGTATTCATGATGCAATTACTTGATTTAATGTTCTTTTGAAATTGCTCGATATTTACATCAAAGTGAAGCGTACTGTTTCCCACGTTGATGTGTTTCAAGGTAGTTATCATAACGGGCAGAGTGCACATAAGTTTATATAAAAAGGGTCTGTGGTTAATAGTGACTATATGTAGCCACTCTCCATAAGAACCCACCTTCCAAATGCACATATCCATTAATGTTATCTCACAAAGATAGTGAACCATAGGTTACTATTGTGCAGGTGTGTATTGGCAATTGATGACACCTTCACAGTTGTAATCCATCAGATATGGGAATAAATTGGAAATCCTGACAGTAGTTTGATCCACAGAATTTTCCCATTGCTATAGAAATAATATATACAACAATGTGATATGCATAGAACCAGCTGTTGCTAAGCAGCCATCAGTTTACGAAGAATACTAATAAAAAAAGAAGACTGTTATAACTTTGTCATAATATTACCAATCAAAGCTGTGCTAAATAGAGTTTTTATATTGTTACGCAGCACATCTATGGATATAATGGGAAGATAGGGTAAAGGTAGGGAAAGATATTCTACAAGGTGGCTTTTTTATGAAGGGCAAAGTGTGATCGCACTGATAAGGGAGGAACATTGTTCATGTTCACTTAGCTCTTATTCAGCGACACTGCGGACACTCTGGAGATTAGGATGAGTAATTATCTACTCTCAATATCTACTTGTTTCCCTCTGGATATTCTGATCAGTAAGATATAGCACATTATATTCCTTACATATACATGGGGGGATTGACAAGTAAGTTCCTCCCAGTCATCTTAGTCACATGAGTAAATAGACAATGCTGTATACAAAAGCATAAGCTCTAAGCATAAGCTCACATTACATCAAATTCAGATATTTGAAGAGATACTCATGAAGGCCATCATTTAAGCTCATGCTTGTTCTATTTGAGTAATGGGAGGAGGCAGTTTCTACTGTGCTTCTTCCTAAACAATGTCTTTTAATTCAGCTTGACATCCACAATTAAGCTGCAGTATAACCTGTCAGAATTATTCTTATTTAAACACACCATTGGCACTCCATGTTGCAATTGTTCCTCAATTTCCGGGTGTAGAAACAAAAAGGGTGAGAGATGCTTGTTGGGTGTTTCTTTTTTTGCTTTGCAAAGGCAGGGACCGAGCCTGGATTGTTGAATTAGCTGGTGTGGCACAAAGGAGGCAGTTGGTACTGAGAGGTGCCAGCTCCTAATGGGAGGGTTAGGAAATGAGTAAGTGGAGCATGGGTCGAGGTACGTCAGTAGATAGTCGGGTTTTCATACTATGCTGACCTCTGAGATGTTTTGTATGATCTTAGTTAAAGAGCTAAAAGCAAAGGGTGCATCATCCTTTAAAAGCATACATTGGTCCAATCGATATTGCAGACATATTTCCAAAATATTTACTATGATGGGAAGTGAGGGGATAGGAGAGTTACTGCTAGGCCTTTTTTTTTTGTTCAACTAGCCACCACTTGGAATCAATCATACTGGAGTGCTGCTATTATTATTTATATCCTAAAATAAGGCATGATCCTACATACTTATTTGCATTATCATCTCACATATATCAATATACCAGTTTAGGATGGATAGGTAAGGAGCAAGGTTTTTCCATGCATTTCTAAGTGCTAAATTTGTATTATGGAATATCCTTGGGTTGACACTTGGGGGCATCTGACAGTCTGGCTGTCGCCCTGCTTCCAACGACAGATTGCATGTTTTTGTAAGAACAGGGGAGGATCTGTCTTGTAGAAGGCAGTGAATATTTCATGGTGGACCTGAATGCTGCCTTCCTCCAATTCCCATCCCATTCCTGCTGGTCCCTCCCCCTGCAATAGGAAAACCTAGAGATTGACACAACACTATTTTATGTTTTTGGGCATGGCTCAAACTAAGTTAAAGCTTCCGCATTGATGAGAGTTGGCTGCAAGCCATCCAATACAGACATTTGCATGTCCAAAGTTAAGTGCATCACACTTATTATCTTATATTATGAATAGATTATTGTCTTTGCTTTAGAGCCTGCAGCTCTTTAATGTTAGGTCTATAGACATGATGTTTTACCTCCCAAAGCTAGACACATTAAACATATAATTGTGAGGAGAATTGTGATGATGATAGTATGAACATATAGCTAATGGTTCAGGCCTGACACCATACAGTTGATTTATGAGCTTTACTTTTACCTAGTATCGTAGATATATTGATGAAGATACTATATAGAAAGACCTGTGAAGTTAATGCTAAGGTGCCATAGCAGCTAAGAGAGATAAACCCCCGTTAACATCATCTTTCACTTCTACTTCCACCTAACCTTTTCCTTTTCCTGCCCCGTGGGAGGCATCTTGGTAGATGTCTGATTGGTGAGATTTGCAGGCTGCTCCCCAAAGACTGATGACTGAGATTTCTCATGTCAACACCTCAGCGCCTCAGCCTTTCTCATTATGGGTCGAGTTAGAGCACAGAGGAGCCAAACACTTACCACCCAGGTCTACGTGAAATTATACTCCACTCTACCAATAGTTTATCGTTGGGAATCCACCAAGGATGATCGTAATTGGTAAAACTTGCGTGGCAATGTAGCCGAATAGTGCCTGTAATACACCGTCTTTAATCGAACAAAATGGCAACATAAAATTATATTCATATCCGCTTGCAAAAGATCGATCAGTAATTATTTGTGTAATCGGTTCAGAAATGTGGAAAACAATATTCAGGTTGGGGAAAACCTTTAATACTGTAACAGGTCAGTGAAAACGTCGAGCCCCACTGGGAGTCAAACCCCGGTCCCTCCGCTCCGGAGTTGAGAATGCTACCGCTGCACCACAGGGCCAGCTGCTTCTCACTGCTCTGCTACGGTACTTGAGCTACCACAGGCGGGCAATGCGCTCTCCACGCACGCTCGGGCTGCCCCGAGCGATACGTGCCCGCTACAATACCATGCCGAGTGAAAATCGAATGAAGGATTTCTTCCTTTGATATTAGGTTAATATACATCTAATTTTAGGCTTCATCAGAGAATGCAATTTGTGAATATCTAAACGATATTTGCGGAAAAAGATTAACCTATAAGCAGATGAGAATAATTAGCTAGGGACATCTGAGTGGGCTTGTATAACAGCCTTGTAATTCGTTGAATTTAATGATTTCAATGAGTATATATAGCCGAAATAAGGTATATTTATGTGGACCCCCCTCTCCCTTTACCCCACCCTCACAACCACACCTGTATAAGAAATGGCATTGGGAGATTTCCCCTTGGAGGGCCGGACTGGTGGCACCCATTAAGATAATATCAGGTTAACTGAAACTTGGTTAAAACATGTAGGCACAATAAGCTGTAGTGTCCCTCTATATCACCCTCTCACACCTGCTTACCAAAGCAGGTCAGGGGAAGGGAAAGCCTTCAAATCTCCCAGACCTTTCTCTGAGAGCAAATCTAGGTGTTGGGAAAGCCCTTGGTTTTATAAGTCTGAAGTCCTGTGGAAACCACTGCCAAACTTCAAGCAATAATAATGCAAGACGGAGTATAACAGCTATCCATCACAAAGCACTAGAAGCCACACAACCTGGTGGTCAAGGGGGGTATAAGCTGTTGTTGGCTACAGACCCCTAAACCAGCCAGTTATCAGGATTCCCTCCATTTGAGAGATAAGAGCCTAACCCAGGGTATGTCAGGTATAAAGTGAAGGCAGGAGGTAAATATATATGGGGTAAAAGTTGACTGAGGGTACAAAAAGTAAAAAGCCTTAGGGGAAGGGGTAGGGGTAGAGGAACTTACTGCTCAGTTATGGTAAAGATGTTATATATTAGACTATACAGCTAAGATAATAGTGGTGTACTGTGTGATGGGAGAGATAACCGAGGAAAAGTGGGGGTGACCCCAGCTAAAAAGACTTTTTCTTTGCAGAAAGGCACTCCTCGCTTAATGCATAGCTTCCTTGGTACTATAGATACCATATAGTATCAAGGTCAGACATTGAACTCAGAAGAGTGAGACTACCCAAAATGATACCTAGTATTTAGCTAGGAAATGAGATGTTATGATACTCTGCATTATCATCTCTTGTACAACGATTATCTTAGTTATTTTCTATCTGACAGGATACTAACTCCCTCAATAGCCATAGACCTATATCAGGTATTATGGATACTACTGAAGTAATTGTTCCCATTTCTAAAATGAACCTCACCTTATAATTACCGAAATGTCTGAAATGCTGTGAAATGCTGAATACATGAGATTGTAATTAAGCATTGCAATTTGAGTGCTGCAGAAAAGGTCTGTCTGAGTTTGGTTTGCTCCCTTAATTTGTCTCATCTCTGTATGAACTTGCAACGTGATCTGAAACCATAAAACCATCTCAGAGATCTGAAGCTATGCAAAGCCGGCTTCTCATCTCAAATTCATAATGTTGAGGCGTTTTTATCAAACGATAACATAGAAGCGTACATCATGTCAAAGAAATGAAATAATTATCTCATTATTCAATCTTCCGTGCGTTTTTTGCTGTCTATGAGAAGACACACAACATTTTTGCGGTGGGAAACTCTGATGTATGTTACTTATAACCCTAGTATATGGACGTGTGGCCAGCAATGAGGCCAATATAGATATAATAGGGAGCATGAATGTGCAATGGAGACACACCCTCCAAAGGTGTAGCTGAGAGGTAAGGAAATATCAGGCCTAAAGTACAGGTGTGTTTCGGGGGAGTGTGGTATACCTTTGTAACCACTACAGAAATATAAAACCGATTGTGCATGACTTTGTAAAACCAAAAGAAAATACCGGTATGGCATTTAATATAACAGTGTCTAATCCTTTTCTATCTCACCATTTATTTCTCATTTACTGCTGTCTAAGCAAAAGTTCTAAAAAAAATCATGAAAATATTTTTTTTCTTTGCATAACAATATCTTATAAAACATGTGTTTGGTTACAAGTAAGGAAAAGTAAAGGAACATAAAAAAACTACATTTTGCTTATCTAATCTTAGCTATATATATGCTAATTATTTTCACTATAGTGCTTTCTTCTCATGAATATGCAACACAAAATGCATGATGATGTGTCATTGGTGTTAGGCAGCTGGAAGCCTGGCCACATGCCTGATACCCAGGATAGATCACACTGGGAAGGATTAGCCTCGTATAATATTTCGGGACGGACCTGAAAGCTTGTCGTAGTATAGGAAGAGAGGTGATTAAACTAAAACAACATATCATATTTCAAATTTGATTAAATCTCCGATCATTGTAGACCGAACAACAGTTTACTTATCAAAGTATCATATTCCTAATGGAAATCCTCCACCATGAAAATGAAATCGTTTGCACTCTTGGCAAGAAATAAAACCATAACTCCTCTCAATTCTGATAAGAGTGTGCTTTACTCAAACTTTCAATTCATTATAAGTCTCAGGATATCTGTTTCCTATATTGTAAGCTGATATATCTGCTTTCCAAATTACATTCCCGGCATGCCAACTTTTCTTTCTTCCACTGAATAGCAATATGGAGTCTCTAAAAGTAAAACAAAACACACTGTGGAAAAAAATCTTAACTCTCTCATTATTCAAACCTCTTTACTTTGAAACTAACACATCAAGCGCTAATGGTATCTTTTTTATGATGGTGATTATCACCCAGATAATTGAAAGCATGGGTGGCAATGATGACAGTTTTGTTCTACAAGAGAGGTCTTCTATGAAGCAGTTCTAGAAGGGCAAAGCGTGATTGCACTGATAAGGGAGGAACATTGTTCACATTCACTTAATCAGCAACACTGCATACACTAGAGACATTAGCATGATTAATGATCTACTCTCAATAGCTGCTTGTTTCCTGTCTAGATATTCTGATCAGTAAAACATATCACATACTGTTTCTTATATATATATATATATATATATATATATATATATATATATATATATATATATATATATATATATATATATATATATATATATATATATATATGGGGAAATTGACATGTAGGTTTCTTCTCAAAAACTCTTGCCAGGTATTCTGACAGGGATGGGGAGATTCCTCCCTGCTTAAGACAGCACCCTGGTGGACGATCAGCCATAATATCTCTCCCCAGATAAGAGACAAGAGTCGCTGCTGGTCTACACCTCCAAAAGGGTTTTCCCTTGTGCAGCTCATTCTATTATTTCCCTACAAGGTATCAAATGTACGTTTTCCCTGGCCTGATACAAAATATTCAAAGAACAATTGAAGAGAATTAGAATAAATATCAACACAGGCCATCATTTAAGCTGATGTTTATTGTATTTGAGTAATAGGAGGCGGCAGCTTCTACTATGTTTTTCCTCAGACAATGACTTTAAATTCAACTTGACAACCACAAAGGAGCTGCCACATAAGCCGTCAGGATTATTCATGTTTTATTATGCTATTAGCAATCCATGATGCAATTTTTCCTCAATTCCCGAACATAAAATCAGAAAAAAGTTGAGAAATCTTGCATGTTTCGTATTTTTGTTTTGTTGAGGCAGGGCCAGAGCCTGGATTGTTGAATTACCTAATGTCGCACAAAGGAGGCCATTGGTTCTGAGAGGTGCCAGCTCCTAATGGGAGGATTAGGAAATGAGTAAATGGGACAAGGGCATCCTGAAGGAAGTAATTCTAAGTACTCTAGTTCTCACACTCTTATGACCTCTGAGAAGTTATAAATCATTATAAGTTAGAAAAGAAGTTATATTCACATGGTGAATTGGAGTAACCATCTTCTGAAGGCTTACACATTAGACTTGACAGTTCAAGTTGACAGTTTAGACAATGTCATACTTCCAGAATTACTCTTATGGTTGCATGAGGTAAGGGAGACACAAAGACAGAGAAAGTAGAGTAAGTGTCCATAAAATGATGGAGCCTCGAGCAGGAAAACCTCTAGTTGGGTCTCAGAATTGCACACATTTCTGGGAACGAATGTAACTGAATAAATGTTGTCTATACAGCAAAAGTCAGACACGCCCACAGAACAAAACAATATTACTGTTCCTCTCCTTTTGCTGTTACATAATCTCCATAACCAACATACAATTTTTGTTTTGAATCTTTAAAGTATTTCCTTTCACCAAGTGATTTTCCAAAATACAGTACATTCAAATGATGAGCGTATCATTACAGATGTTATTTTTGTTGTACAATTTCATCATTAAGCACCATGTAATGTGATTGCTAGCAGGGCTCATAAGATTACACATTGGTGATACCAGTATTGACTCTGATGACCATACTGGTGTCCCTGATTGTCAGTAACTACAAAATAAGCTACTGCACACGCATTGGGCCATTAGCAGAAAGAGGTGTCTGGTTGGCAGATAGTAGCCAAGCTAATTACCATTCATCACCTGGCCTACATTACTGCCGGGCCGTCTCTTTGCTCAACTAGCGACCACTTGGAACCAATCCCAGAGGAGTCCTGAGCTTCTCCCCGGGCACTTATCTATATCACCTAAACAAGGCATGATCACCTTACCTTGCTGAATTACCATCTTACACATATTAACAAACTAGTTAAGGATAAATAGGTAAAGAACAGGTCCTATACGTGAAATATATTTATGCTTTGATACTTTTTGTTTTTATCCTATTCTGGTTTTACCATACATTTCTAAGTAACAACCTTGTATTATGGTGCATTGTTGAGGTGACAAAGAGGATGGGGCAGCTTTTTCACTACACTATTCCTGCTGGTCTCTAGCCATCAGGTCTTGCAGTAGGAAACCCTACAGATTGATTCAAATCTGTTTAATATTTTTGGGCATTGCTTAACCTTGGTTCCAAGTGGATATGGCTGCATATTGTCCTGTCAAGGCACATGTATGTGTAAATCAAGTGCACACTCTGAACGTATGAATAGATTAGTGACCTTGCTTTGGGACCTATAGTTCTGTAATGTTAGGACTATGGACACAGAATGAGGGTTTATCTCCCAAAGCTCAGGATACAATTGTTAAAAGAATTCTGACGATGATAGCATAATGAAGTAGCTAATGGTTCAGGCCACACAGCCATACAATTGTGACATGTTTTTATGCAGCTTGACTTGTAACTAGTAGTATATACTTTACAAAAAAGGCTATCCTTAAGACTGCCGGTACCTTCTGGAGACTCACTACCATAGCGTATTATTTCCACATTTTCGCAATGGCCTGCTATGGCAGTGCTAAGGATATATATATAGAAAGGCCTGTGAAGTTAATGTTATGGTACCACAACAGCCAAGAGAGAAGAAACCTCCACAACATCACCTTTCACTTATAATTCCACCTAACCTTTACCTTTCAGCGCCCCATGGTAAGTATCCAGGTATATGTGAGATTTACAGGCTCCCCAAAGACTCAGGAACTGAGATTTACGACTTCATCAGCTCAGCACCTTGCCTTCTTCCATTATGGGTCAGGTTAGGAGCCCGGAGGTGCCAAACACTTTTAGGCTGATAGGAAGTAAATTTATCTCAATAATTTAACCCCACATTTTGACCTTCCATTTGGAGACAAACACATGAGGGTAATCACTTAATTATAGTGATTAGATCCGAACTGTCGGAGATGTGGGTAGCACTAAGGTGTATACATACTTATAGGCTATTAAAAAGTGTGCATGGTATATTGTCTACACATTCATTAGTTTGGAAAATAATATGACAGTGTTTTCACATTTATTCGTTGCCAAGAGAAATATATGCAACTGTGTAGGTTATGTCAACTATAACTTCATAGAACGTTGAACCCCATAAAATATGCTCTGTGATATGCTGTTTGGCTTATTATCTCAAATTATCAGAACTTTTTAAAGAAGTGTCGAATTAACATTCATAGAATTGCTCTGGTGTGCAGCTTCATGGATGAAATTCTACCAAAAGGTCCCCAACCTGATGAGACATTGTGGCGTTTGGCATCAGGTGGAGTGATGAGGTCAGTCAACTTTGTACCAGAGTTTCATTTCCAGCAAAAGAGAAAGCAGTGTCATTCAAATTGATATCAGGTGAGGTCAACTGATTCAAAATATTAATGAATCATTTACACGGCTTTCTCTTCCTGCCTGCAATGTGGGAGTGCTCGAATGACACTTGGTTTTAAAGTGGCATCAATGCTGACATTTCTGACTGTCACTTCTAGTTCCTATAATATCGGATGTGGTTAATTTTTGTCATAAACCAGCACAATGTGTGATATGATCCACTTAAATAACAGCTTAATTTGACAACTTGTCTGTTCTGATGTCCATCTCAGGTGAACATCGACCAGAGCCAATTCCTGACCTGTTAAAAATAAAACTGATCTATCATTTAGAGGGAATACTAACAAATGAATCTGTTTATGAATATAATGATCTTCAGATGATGTATCCCTATCCATAGCACTAAACAGCATGAGCCTAACAAAGCAGGTAATAAAGAAGGGAAAGCCTTTAAGGTGCCCAGACCGACCTCTAATATAAGACCGGTAGCTTGGTTGAGACCCATTGCTTTGCCAGTCTGGGGGTAATCGTCCCCACACTAAAGGTGCATTATGGCATCTATAATGCAAGACTAGAGCAAACCCTCATTTGTCATAGCAGGTCCATGGTATGGCCAGCCTGATGGCCCATGCCTGGTGCAAGCTGGACAAGCTCTGTCTACAGAGTAGGGTAGTAACCCAGGATGCTCTTCCAGCAGAAATTAGAGTCAAGGTGTGAGAACATAGAAGGAGTAAGAGGATGGCATGGTTAGCATTGGAAGAGAGGGCGATGGAAGCTAAATAAACAGATACAAGTGTGGTTTTCAAGAGGTGGGTTTTACATCTTTATTTTGGGGGCTATGTCACATGAGAATTATACAACAAAACACTTATGAAATAATAGGGCTTACAGCTTATCATAAAGGGAGTAGTTTCTTTGTTCTGAAAATGTCAACAGGGTCCAGCCATTAGTTTGTCCTGATTATCTGTAAGCAAATGAATTAAATATGAGCTAGACTGAGTTTTAGCTTCAGATGTTTATTTGATATAAAGAAAATGTAATTGTAAATCCTAATCTAATCCTAGCTGAATGCTAAATCTTTCTTCCTAATTTTCTCCTATGAATATGCAATATCAACTGTTGATTATGATTTATTACTATCAACAAAGCTGTTTGGAAGTTGAAAGTCTGGCTGAGGGCCACAGGATAGATATGCATAGCTCACTCAAATCAGTTCTGTATAATAGTTTATGGTCAAACTGAATGCTACCTGTGTGAAATAAGTGCAGAAAGGTTGTCACGTTAGACTGCAACAATATCACATGTTTCAATATTGAGATTTGATTTTGGATTGTGAATTGGACAACTGTTTACACTTGATCTACTGACAGATAATATTTCTGATGAGATGTGCTATTCATACTTTCAACTCAATGTCAGCCTTACAATATCTGTATCAATACAGCGAGACTAACACATCAAGTGTTGAGGGTGACTTCTTTAGTATAGTGATTATTACCTAGATGATTGAACACATGAGCAACCATGAGGCCAATATAAGTGGCAAGGTAGTTTGGGTAATATGTCTCCCAGATAACAGTGTACAAGTACTTAGTTCCGAAGGGAAACCTGTGGGAAAATGTGTAATGTAATAAAAGTAGTTTCAGATTGAAGTCGCAGACAACCTGTTTATAGCTATATAACCTATGACAAAGGTTGGCCATTACAATGCATAGCATATATACAGCTGTAGTCTGCAAGCTGAATAATTTACCTTCAAGTCATAGTGTCTAATTGTCATAGACTTAGATAGGCACATAGCTCCTCGTCATCTGGTGTTTCTGAAGCAGTCCTTCTGCAAAATCAAAAAGCACATGATGATGGTTACAAAGTAACATGTGCTGTTTACAATGTTTTGGTGATTTTGTGCCTTAAACAATATATGACACTCCCTGATAGAGACTGAATACACAGAGTAGATTTCATGTTTATGGCTGTGTTTTAGATCCAGAAGTGAGTAGTTAGTGAGGCTTATCAGTTTTACAGAACCCATTTTTGGCCTGGTAAAGACTATAACTTATATTTTAAGCTTTGCAGTAAGACAAGTGCGCTAACATCTGTTCTAAAAAAACTAATAATTTTAAAATTCTAGATGCAGTTACATTAGCTAACTCCACACACTGTTTCCCATCACTGTGGAATGGTCTGTTCTTGATTCTCATCTCCACAATCACAGACAAACATGATCTTCCTATGTACAACAAACCATTCAAGAAACATCCTTCAATGGTATTACAGATACAGTTGAGGTAATGCCACTGAGACCCAGCTAGCACCCCTGGAGAGCCTCGGACTAGAGACTGGGCGATACACATCACTCTGATTCAAAATGTCACCAGAGCTCAGTACTTGTGCAGCAATAGCATGTTAATCCCTTGATGATGGCAGAGAATAATTTGTATTGAGATGTTTGTCTCTTTTGTTCTGCATTACATAGTGAAGAGACCATTAGTGGCCCCTAGATGATTTCTAGCAACTGTGGTGCATTAAGCAGGCTTACTGTTTTGTATGATTTATCTAAATGAACAATAGATTATGCCTACAAACCCAATCATAACAATGATCAAAGTAGACAAGGCTCTGGTGATGGTAATTAAATGTCCTGATTTTTGGATAACAATAAGATGTGTGTAAAAGTCTAACTGTAATCCAGAAAAACCAATATATATATATATATATACATATATACAGGAGGGACTTACTTGATTCAGTACTGAATGAGTAGTGGTAGGGAACCATCCTCCTCGTCCAACCGATTTCATATATATATTTATCATTGTTTGTACTGGGAACTAACTAGGGCATTTCTCTGATGGTACCTTCACCCAAATTTGGTTTCATCTGACTTGAAAGTCTGATTTGATGTTGACAGTATGTTTTTTCCATGTATGTATCAGCTTTGTATAGACCTCTAGCCAGTGCAGGGCTTGAATTATCAACTCATGATTTCCACAATATTTGACTAAACACGTTCAGTAGACCCCATTAACCTATTTTCTAAAATAATTTCTACAATGCTCTTGTAATTGGCATACTTTACCTTCCTGTCAGCTCTCATGTTCCTCAAATTGGCTAAATCAATGCACAGTATGCACAATGGATTTGTATCTAGGACTGATTGGGTGTCCTGTATTCCAGTGACAGGAGTCTCAGGGATACATAGACAAAGGTTCACGAGTTTCAGTCTGCAGGGCTGGTTATTGCACAAGCAGGCCTGTGGGCTGTATTTCACGAGGCCGTAGGCCGAGTGAAATGTGGCCCACAGGCCTGCGAGTGCAATAACCAGCCCTACAGGCTTAAACGAGTGTGCCTTTGTATTTATTTTTTATGATTTTCGATTCAAATCACCAAAATTATTGTAGGGGTGAGCCTAATTAGGCTAAAATAGCTTATTCCTACACCTTCAAATGTAAACAAACCGCCATTTTGATGACGTCACAGGGCCGTGAAATACGGCAATGGGTTATTTCATGGGGGGTGTTAAATACGGCACTCCTTGGTTAAATCAATGAGGCTGCCGTATTTGATAAAAAATAAAATGGAAAGGTAGGAGGAGATATTCTACTAGGTAGGCATTGCATGTAGTATTTTCATGAATAAGGGGGGGGGGACTTGTTCATGTTCACTTAGCCTTTTTTCAGGGACACTACAGAGACTCTAGAGATTAGAATGAGTAATAATGATCTCTCATAGGATGAGTAATTTTGCACTCACATGGTAATCTACTGGTTTCTTGTCTAGATATTTTTATTAGCATGACATACTGCATTATATTCTATACATATACAAGACAGTTAACCAGTGAGTTTCAGTAATTACATGAGTTAAAGGAGTCTGGGTGGAGGTGCTCTGATTCTGGCAACAAGAATCATAAGCTCTTTATTCAATTGAGATTCTAAATAATTACCAAATGATTGCTTTTTGAAGAGAATAAAACTAACGGTCCACTTAAGCTCAAGTCTGTTGTTTTTGGGTAATGAAAGGAGGCAACTTCTACCATGTTTCTTCTTGAACACTGTCTTTCAATTGAACCTGACAACCACAATGGAGAGGCAGCATAAGCCGTCAGGATTATTCATTATTAAATACTTCATTAGCAATCCATGTTGCAATCGTTCCTCACATAAAACGAGAGAAACCCCAAGAAATCTTTGTCGGGTATTCCTTTTTCTTGCTGTGCGGAGGCAGCAACTGTGCTGGGGTTGTTGAATTAGCCGATGTGGCACAAAGGAGAACGTTTGTGTTGAGAGGTGCCTGCTCCTAATGGGAGGGTTAGGAAATGAGTTAATGGTGAATGGGCATGTTGCAGGAAGCATTAAGGCTTTCACTTTTGTGATTTTTCCACATTGCTGACCTCTGAGATGTTATGTATGATCTTTAATAGAAAAAGGCTGAGAACATTGTGGACAATTTCCAGGAATGAATTCAACTAAATTACAGTTTTTGTAGCTTTGTATCAAAAACATGTCAATGACTTGATAACACTGGGTACACTTCCTTGGTAAAATCCTCCTCTGGTTTTGTGTCATATTCGGTCAAGCAAGGGTTCACCCCACTTCTCGTCCACTGGTTTGCCCGAGCCAGTTCAACAATGACATCAATTTATTGTTTTTGTACTTTCACGATCATATATCTCTACAGCTCTAACCAATATGATATTTTTAATCATTTCTGGTTGTTGGTTTTGCTTTGTTTTAGCTGTTATTGCGGTGGTGATCACTATTATACCAGCACTTATGACAAAATGATTATTAGTAGGGATGGCGATGAGACACTCATGATGACAGAACTGACTTTGCTATGGGTGTAACCCTTTGTCAGTAGCTACCATACACGCATCAGACCAGCCACAGAAAGAGGTGACTGGTTCCCAATGGGCACAAAATATTGAATCAACATTGATATATGGTTGACAATGTTGATTCAACATTCATTCAACGTTGATTCAACATTAGACTGAATTTTGTGCCCACTGGGTTGGCAGATGGTGGCCAAGCTAATTAACATTCATCACTGGGCCAACATTACTGCTGGTTTGTCTCTTTACTCAGCTAGTGGCTGCTTGGAACTAATTACGCCTGAGTCCTGAGCTTCTCCCCAGGCACTTATCTATATCACCTAAACAAGGCATGATCCCTCTTACCTACTAAAGGTCATAAGTGGGAAGGTACTGATCTCTGAGACTTATGTATTGTTAGAGGCAAAATACAATTCACAAGTTTCATTTTCAAACCTTGCTTATTGTTCATTCACACCATTGCTAAAAATAATATTAGCTACGTTATAATCCGAAATGCTGTCATTATCAAAAAATATAACTCATGTGCTTCAGGTGCAGATTTATCTTCAGCAAGACATACCCCAGTTTTCATACCACCATCATAAATGCTTCCCTCTATAACAATGTTTTGAAAAAGTATGGTATAGCAAAGCCTTTAAAACCGTTATACTTGACTCTCAGAGCAAAGACTCCTTGCTGTCCATTGGCACATGAGACACAATTGGTATTGCATATTTATGGACAGGGAGAGATTGAGATTTGCATTTGGCTAAGACTGGATTAGCATGTTACACAGACCATGTTATGTTTTCTTCTCCTTTTCTTGAATTGAATACCTGAACCCCCCCCCCCCCCCAAAAAATAAAAATAAAAATAGGAAAAGACAAAAAACCTCACCCATACCCGTATATATATATATATATATATATATATATATATATATATATATATATATATATATATATATATATATATATATATATGTATCTGCCATCAACCTCTTCCCAACCCTTCACACTGACGAGGTGTCTCCTTTCACTTTACATTACATATGTCCTTAGTCCTTGGCTCGATTTCTACTGTAAGGGCATCATGTGTTACTGGCCTGTTTAGGGGGTCTGCATGTGATGCTTGTCTAGTCCCGACTTGACCACAGGGTTGTCAAGAATTGGCTGTGATTGATGTTTTTTTTCTCTAGTCTTGCATTATAGATGCCATAATGCACCTTAAGTGATGAAGCAATTACCCCCCGGACTAGTGGAACCATGGGCCTCTACCACACTACCTCTGACCTTTCACTTTGCTTTTAAAGAAGCCTCTGGATGCTTTGAAGGCATTCCCTTCCCTTCATGACCTGATTTGTAAATCATTTGAGGTCGAGTAATTTGTTTCAATAACAACAAATATATGTACATCTTTTAATCTCTATCAATATTTACAGCTTTGGTCAACAGGATTAATATAATGGTGATTTCTACATAGCTCTATAAGTTAAGTTACAGGTATAGTATATTTCCATCAATCGAACTGTGCAGATATAAATAAGATTATACTGTCACGTGTCACCATTTGCATTTTCCTTGAATTTGAATAAACTTTATCAGCCCATCTGACCACATTTTCCACCTCTTAAACTCTGTCCAGGAGAAATCAAATATTTTATGGGCAGCTCCTGCTATTAAAAGGCATTTTGAATAAATGTTACTGTGTTAGCTTGAAGTGAAGGGACATTTTTGATTGATCAGATATCAATACTTGATGTCAGGCTGCATTTTATCAAATAAGTTGAAATTTAGATAGAATTGCATGACAGCCAGTTTCAATATCACCTGATGAGCATCATCACATAATGTCACCTCTAATGTCAAATAACATCGTCCAATAACCAATTAGATAGGGAATTGGCTGTGGTAGATTTCAAACTTGGATGGACATCGAAAGCGCTATTCTATAACCAAACTGTTGTCTATTAGACTCATTTCTCACAGTGATCCAGTAAAATCTATGGGTTGTCTCTGACTTCGGTTTGCATATTCATGATATCCAATTATGTATATAATGTAGGCCTCAGTGCCGGCCAAGTTCCCATTAGCAGGTTGATAATTACCATACATCAGAGTTACCTACAGCGCATACTAAATGTGTCTCCTCATAAGGAAAAAAAACAGGGAAAGATTGAATGAGAAGTTTTTTCTTTTTTGAAATAATATTACATTATAATTTCATGTCTTCATGTACATGGAAGCGTATCAGAGATTTGTCATGATTTGCCATGAGCGGCCATAATTAGTACATCAATTGAGTTAATGAAATCACTCAACTGATTAACTTCAGATCTCTGAGATTTATTTTTATGAATACGTTTTACATTGCAAGTTTCAATGGGGAAAAAAACAACTTTAGAGAACATAACCATCCAAGATAAACCTTCTCCACATCATTCGAGTTGCAATGCATATTCAAGGACAAAATCACATATTCACCATTTATTAACATTTCAAGAATTTAAAGATCAGGTTCGCCATAGAAATGTGGATATATATACACTTCAATAACCATTATGTTTGCCACTCAACACAGGCCAGGCTGGTGTGGCCTCCAGTACATTGTTATGGATGGCTTCTTTTTGTGTCTTGCATTATAGATACCCAATGTGGCAGCAGTTTCCTCAGGACTTAAATCTGATAAAACCAAGGGCTCCATAAATCTAAGTTTGCTCTTAGAGACTGGACAATTTCATGGCCTCCCGTTCCATACGACCTATTATAAAAAGCTGATAAGACAGGGTATTATGTACCGTAAAAGTCCTCAATGCAACATGCTTTATCAACCAAGCTAATGAATGAAGCTTGCAGTGGACAGTAGACGGAGTGATTACAGCTATTTTATTCAACACAAAAGTGCACAGAGCATTAGTTAAGAATTTCTTTGGGCTAAAAACATGAGTTTACTTTGGGGTGTCAGTAGTTTGAAATCTGCCGAAAAGGGACGTGTGCACTTATCATGTCATATACACTATTTGTCATCACTATAGTGTACTATTTTCTGTGAAGATTAAGCAGTATTTAGAACTTCATCAGTGCCTGTGTGGCTACAATATAATATATGCGATCGATTCTCCAAAGGCTGTGGACACCGCATGTGCTTTTATCTATAGATAGTTGGTGTAGGGAGGTAAAACATATTGAATGCCTCGGGGCCTAAAACAAAAATACTCGAGTCCCCAAATGAAGGACAATGATCTATTAATGTCTTTTAATAAGATGATGTACTTGGGAGTGGACTGAGCTATTTACAGCCATGTTCAAAGATAAAAAACAATACTGTAGCCATGTGTAGGACACTGATACCAGCAGGGATGGGGTAGGAGCACAGGGACGGTCATGGGTTGTGTCGAACACCTGCTCCATATAGGCTTATGCTGAATTTTAGAAATATAACATATGTTGGCGTAAATTCTGCAAAAAAGGATATTCATATCGGCGCATGATATGTCAACTCTAAAATGAACCCATATCAATGTTCTTTTATCACATATGAGAGTCAGCAGCAGGAGAAGGATAGAAAATTGAAGCAGTCCTGGGTGAGAGGGTAGTATCTAGACTCTCAACTATCCCATCGTGTTTGTCACAACAAAAATGTACCACAATACCAAATTGGTAATTACAAGTGGAAAGGAAACTGGAAGGGAAAAAAAAAAATCCAAGCTTAAACAAGCCAGGCTCATGATATATGGTGCAGACTATTTACAGTGTCTCTAAACTAAAACTTTTACTGAGAAGAGCATAATAAATATACAATAATGTCAGACAACACACAGGCTATTATTTTTGATAATATTAGCATATTGGATGTCATTGTAGCCTTTACTTAGAAATAACGCAGAGGGGTGCAAACATTCTTTAAAACCTAATTCAAATGTGGCTGATTTTACACATATCTTATTCTGCCTCTGCCAGTACTTTTGTCTCTTTGTATTTTGAACATTATCCTCTTATCACTAACCACCATTAGATGATAAGAGGGATCATGCCCTGCTTAGGTAATATGGATAAGTCACTGGGGAGAAGCTCAGTACCCCAGCGTATTTGGTTCCAAGTGGCGGCTATTTGAGCAAAGGAGAAGACCTGGCGGTAGTGTATGCTGGGTGATGAATGGTAATTAGCTTGGCTACCATCTACTAACACTTCTCTGTGGCTGGCCTTATGCTTGGGTGGTTGCTCCTTCTGAAGTGACTGGCATTGAATGATACTCGTACCAGCATAAGAATCAGTTCTGTCATCGTAAATACTACAAATTACCATGCATACATTAGTTTAACAGCATCCAATAATCTCAAAACAAAGAAGCATACATGAATATGCCCAGGTTGAAAGTTTTACGCTAGATAGGTTTTACTTTGTTGTTTATTGTCACCAGACCTACTTGTTGCATACCTGCAGATCTTTGTATTCTATCCCCTCCTGCCTGTTTTCTCATAGTGAATCCTTTTTTGAAATAGTGCTTGGTAAATGCATGCCTAGTATGCCATAGTAAGATGATAAATATAGTGCACTCCATATAAGCCCACAGTGATTCTTACAGTGCCTAAAACTACTCCCATGTTCCATAATTCATTTTCCAACCTATGCATTCATTGTCTCCTTTATGCCACACTGGCTAATCCAACAATACAGGCTAAGTCACTGCCTCTGCACAGCAAGAAAAAATAAAACCAACAACGATTTCCCACGCTTCCTTTTTTTTTAACATGTGGAAACCGAGAAACGATTGCAACATGGATTGCCAATAGCTTGTTCAAACATGAATAATTCTGATGGCTTATGCGGTAGCTCCATTGTGGTTGTCAAGGTGAATCAAAAGTCATTGTCCTAGAAGAAACACAGTAAAAGCTGCCTCCTTCCGTTACTCAAATACAACAAATATTACTAAAATGACGGCTTATGGGGCCTTTTGACTTTAATTTCCTTTAAATGACAACATCCAGATTCATAGCATTATTCAGGAACTTTATAGAAAAGCACAATTTGAAGGTATTTGATTGATCATGGTTTAGTAGTTTGATGTTTACAATAGGAACAATCTAGTTAATCAGCTAGTTAATGAGCTTCCTCTTTATAGGTCAAAGTTTTATATGCAATTTCCATTGTCCAACTTTTGCATTGATTTAGCCAATTTGATGAACATGTGACCATTAGAGATAGTTATAGGAGCATCATGCTGTTGTGAATATATTTAGAAATGAGGGTAATGGAGATCTATGTTAACGATAAACAGGTTCAATCAATGGATGTGGGAATCAAAGAGCTGTGACAATCAAAGAAACTCCAACTAAGTAATTAGCTTTCCCTGTCCCTACAATCATAGCCTGACGCAATACGGATGGTTGTCTTAAGACTAGAATAAGCATGATTATTTTGGTTCTCTTGTTTACATTAGTGGTAGTTAAATTCTTTCAGACCTAAACTTTCACAAGCATTTTATTCCTCTTCAAAATGGATAGGTTAAATTCTGGGGAAAATGTATTTCAAACTTAGCGGGGGCTACATTCTTATTTACTTCCCTGTGAAGTACATTGCTATGAATTTGAGAACTTTCCATTAATGAGAATTGAGAAATCCTTCATGGTTAATTTTACAGAAACCTAGATAATAAGTGCAATTTTGTCTAACTATGTATAAATATAATTATACATACCTACAAGTATTTCCACTCTAATTTGCTTTGTAGGACTTTTCCTCTCTCCTCCTAGCTAAATCATACAAGATGTTCAGCATTATTAAGACATCACAGTCACAGGTAGACTCTCTAGAGACCACTAATGGACTGTGTCCAATGCAGTGCAGGAACACAGAGACAGACATTTCAAAATGAATTATTCTCTGCCATAATCCAGGGATTTACACAATAACACTGAAGGTTTTGCTGCACAACCAATGAAAGTGCCTGACTCTCTGAATCAAAGTCATGTATATCTGGGTATACACCTCGGCTATTCGTCCCCAGTGTCTGAGCCTCTCTTAGGACTGGGACTAGGTCTTAATGGGATTACTTATTCAGTATCAAAAATCAATGTTGAATGAGTAGTCTATGGTATGTCAGTGATAAATGTGACTGCAAAAGTTCTTATGTTTAAGAGTGTCCAATCTATACTCCATGTAGTGCTTCTTGGACATCAGAGTAAAACTTTAGAGTGTATACCCTTAAATGATAGACTCTCTGGCAGCTTGTTTTGGCATTGGTTCACAGTAATAGTATTCCAAAATTACCTGTTTCTGAGCGACCGCTATTTCTGAGGGACCACTAACTACAGATTATGTAAATGAGCACAACGAGCCTCAGATGTTGTGGTTATCTTATCTATAGCACCATAGAGTAGCAGCCTACCAAATCTGGTAATGAGGAATGGAAAGCCTTTAGGGTGCAAAGATCCACATCTCAATGCAAGGTCAGACTGGCCAGTGGTAGCTTGGTTGAGCCCCATTGCTGTACCAGTCTTGGGGTAATCATCCCCACACTTCAGGTGCATTATGGCATCTATAATGCAAGACTGGAGCAAATCCTCATTCATCATAATGTGTTGATGGCATAGCCAATCTAATGGCCATGCCAGGTGCAAGCTGGACAAGCTCTGACTACAGAGCCTTTAAACAGGGTAGTCTTCTGGCAGAAATCAGAGCCAAGGTGTAAGGACACATGGGGCATAAGAGGATGGCAGGGATAATGTTTGTGTGTTTGTTTATTCATTTATTCATCCTGCAGTTACATTGGGCCAGGCCCTGTTCTTGTAATGCACACACCCAGTTAGTGGCTAAAACTGGAAGAGAGGGTGATGGAAGGCACACATACAGATACAAGTGTGGGTTTGAGGAAGATGGTTTTAAAGCTGTGTTAGGGGGCTATGTTACATCGGGGGAGTACAGGTGATTTTTGTGAAGGTTCTGAAAATGTCCAAAGGGTCTTGCCATTATATTTTTCCAGATTATCTGCAAGCAAATGTTCTCTTGAATTAAATATGAGCCAGATTGTGTGTTAGTTTTAGATATTCATTTGGTATAAAGATCTCATACACATAAAGTGTTTGGTTACAAGGATGGAACAGTAAAGGAATGATAAAAGAAACTGTATAAATACTAATCCAATGTGAGCTGAATATCATTTCTCCTCTGTGCTGCTTTTCTTCTATGAATATGCAACACCAACTGTGTATTATGATGTATTACTATTGACAAAGTCATTCTGCAGCTGAAAGGCCTTTTATTGAGGATAGAAACACAGTCTTTTGATAACAGGGACAGATCTGTCCTGTATAATAGTTTATGTACAAGCTGAATGCTACCTGTTGTTTGACATGAGTGAAGAAATGTAGACACTTTATACTACAACAGTATGCCTTGTTACAATGTTAAATTCAGATTTGGTCTCATAACATTGTGAATTGAACAACGGTTTACTCTTGATCTACTGGCAGATATTTCTGATGAGATGTGCTTATTCATACTTTCCCTTTAATGTCAGCTTTACAGTACCTGTCTCCCTTATGGTCAGCTTTTTTTTTTCTCTATATACATCAAACTTAATCTTATCGTCCATGCAACAGTGTCATGGAGCTTTTAATTGAAACAGAAAAGGTGTAGGAAAAAGTATCAACTATCCAATTATTCGATCCACTTTTTGCCCCTCTACATCCAACCAAAGAATTGGACACATTAGAGGCAAGGAGACTACAGTTTGGGTAATATGTTTCACAGAAAACGCTGTAGAGGGACTTCCAAGAAAACATGTTGGAAAATGTGTAATATGACAAAAATAGTTTCAGCTGTTTTATAGTTATAGAAGCTATAACAAAGGTCATAACAATGAATGGTATATACAGCTGCATTCTATAAGCTGTATAATATACCTTTAAGTCACAGTCTTTCATTGTCATAGGCTTAGACAGGCATATAACTCCTCATTATCTAGTGTTTCTGAAGCAGTCAGTCTGCAAATCAAAAGGCACATGATGATGGCTACAATGTAAAACTTGCTGTTCACAATGCTCTGCTGCTTTTTCACAATTTATGACGCCCCCTTAATAGAGACTGTGAATACACAGAGTAGATTTCATATTTCAGGTTGTACCTCAGGTCTGGCGTAGTGGGTGAGGTTCAACAGTTTAACAGAACCCATTGTTGTTGTGGTAAAGACTATACCTTCTTCTATTCTGTAAATAGAACAGGTGACAATATTATTTTTTAGCATTGCAGTAAGAGAAACCAGTACGCTTACATCAATGCTGAACTTAAAATCCATTTTCTAAACCTTATGAAGCAGAGGCAAAGGTTGACTTCTATACCTCTACATTATTATGCAGTTGGTGTAGTTTTAAAACCGACTTTTCTGATTCGATGATGATATGCAATCTATTTTGACTGGTACATTGTGTTGTTTGAATATCTGATTCATACATTTATATTATATGAGGACACAACCACTCCTCAAGTATCAGACCTTACATTTGAGTTGATTGTGAGTCACATATTTTTTTAGCATCTCAAGGTCAAATAGTGTAAGAACCCTTACTGTGGTTCTGCTGAGTTTTGTGCATACTTGACGGAGCCCATCGAGAAGTTAGCTGATTAGTGCAGGGGGGATTAGTGAGCACCATTGGGGGAGCCAGTGTGTAAGGCAGCAGAGGCAGCAATAGCCCAATGTACAGGACAAGGGCTGATGCTAACATAGAAAGCATTTTCCTATGACTTTTCTTTGACACATTGCTCAAATGTGGAAGAAGAAGCCTGTCTGTTCTCAACTAATATTACCTAGTACTGTACATTCAGCTGTAGGATGGGATATGATCGGACGACTCAGAGCCCAGTGCACAGAACGTGGAATCAGCATTGAAAACTGGTTGACAATGTTGATGCAATGTTGATGCAATGTTGATCCAACGTTGTATTTGAATCTGTGCCCACTGGGAGGGAGCTATTGTTCATAGTTGTGAATGGCACCCTGTGGTTACTACTAGCCATGGTACAGAACTGTCTGATGTTACACCACCATCCAGCCTAAATCGTATGGGTTGGGCAAGGTTATAGACAGAGGTATACATAGCTATGCAATGGAGGGGGTGGTAGGTCTATACAGTGGAGTAGTGTAATACCAGATTCAGGATTAAGGTGCGGTGAAGGATCAGCTATACACTATAGGGTCACAGCCCCTTAGAAGGCCGCTTACCACTAATAATCCTCACACCTTTCCTGCATATTTGAGAAGTATTATTCTGTTGCTATGACAACACAATCTCCAAGCAGTACAGCTTCTCCAATCAGACTCTTTGTTTAACTACCTAATAAAATACAGTCCTACTTCTGTGTAACCATGCAGTATAAATACATAAACGAATTATGTACAAAGGCCTATGAAATATATTTGATTTTCAAACTCTTTTCACGCAGCCATCCTTCCCTACAGGGGTTTCCACCATATAAAGTGGTTCACAGAAAAACAAGCCAGATATTTTCTTGACTTCCCATAGTTGATACCTTTAGAAAAGGTATCTGTTCTTCTGAAACAATTGCGCAGTATGAGTTTAATGTATTTTCCAAAGAGATTCTTCATCAGTCAATGTCTATGGCAGTATCAACATCATGAAAACATTTCGAGACCACACTTGTGTTAACGTCTTGGAAAAGTCATCTGGAGAAAGCGGGATTCTAACCCACAACCTCCTGACTCATGAACCAGGGCTCTACCACTGAGCTACATCCCCATCCAACAACTTGACCAGACCGTTCGTTACTGGGTCGATTCGGTGAGCGGAAGGGGGTGGTAACCACTTCCCTTACACTTGAACTAGCGTGTGAGCATATCACTCAGTACTTGGCAACTAAACATTATTGTACCACCTAATGCACAGGCAGTGTGTATATTTTCCATGTTTATATCCCTTGCACTGTAGCCTACACTCCCCCCATCACCATCTCCCCTATTCAGTACTATATATCTTTCTGTCCTATTCTATTTCAATCATTGAACCTTAGATATCGCAACCTTCCTTTGCCTATAACGTCGGTCATTCACCTTTATCCTGAGTATCTTGTACAATATTAAATTTCTTTTGAGCACCTTTAGTGATGAACAATTAGAGGAGCAGTAATTGCAGGGAAGGCTCTTTAGTTGGTGGGGATTACAAACAAGGGCCCATCAGAGTTCTGTGCATATTTGACATCAGCCATTAAGGGGTAAGCTGATTAGTGCAGGAAGGATTAGTGAGCTCACTTAGGGGTGGCAGTGTGCAGAGAAGGCAGCCAAAATGAACTATACAGGACATTGTCTCACACAAATATTGTCTATGACATTTCTGATGTGATCTCAAGAAATCAGCCACATAGCAACCATAAAGGACACTGGCGCTGATCTGCTAATGTGTAGAGCAGATCTAGAGTTTCAATCTGTTGAAATATTTTGAATAATCAATGGTCAACCACCTTCTAGTCACTGCTCTTTGTAGTGGTTGCTCATTTGCTGTGATCATACCCAAAAATTCCATGATTGGAAAGTTAAGAGTAGGTCTTTGGTCTTCAGGGTGATGTTAACACCGTTCAGGTTCTTAAGGGGGAATATCCTTACACAATAGTATTTCAATGATAATTTCCCTTAAACATTTTGAAAAATGTGAGCTGATAGTTAGTTGTGTCCCATAAATCAGCCTGTTTCACATCTATATATCACTTTACCAAAGTATGATTAACATACTCTTTCAACATTTTTACCCCTGTAATCTTTGCTGGGACAGGTACTGCATAGTCAGACTGCACATCTATTATCCTTGAGAATCGAAATCTAAAGGGGGATTTGGGTAAAACCGAAACACATATATGACTTTCCTAATAGTGCCTTTGTAATATACATGCTGAACAGCAAAAGTACATCAAAGGGTGAAGGAAGGCACATTAACGCACCTGTCCCACAACACGGTTGATGTCTTTTTAAATAGTTTGATGACAAGACAGAACAAAAAGATTATATTCGTCCAGGCTACTTAAATCCTGATTTGAGTGCATTTTCTGGCAATACTGGATTCAACATGTTGAAAGTATAATAACGTTATAGTTTGATACATATCCCTGGAAACACTCATTGTCTCATCTTTGTAGAGCCTCACATATCTGAGCTATAAGACTAATGGATTGGCCTATCAAAACCAAACCATTTTTCATCCTTCTATTTAAGTTTCTGTAAGATAACCTATGGCTGTGTCTCAAGAGCGTGGGCCAATGTTTTCGTCTATGACCAGGTGCAATCTATGACCGGGTGCAATCTATGAACGGGTGCAATCTATGAACGGGTGCAATCTATGACCGGCTTGAAAGAAAACGGTTTATCTAGGGCAGATGTAGATATAAATTGAAATAAAATGAGTGATATAAAGTCTTAAAACACCCATTAACATTTTCCATCATTTAAATATTCATCTTCCCTGAATAAAGCGTTTTTTTTCCAAGCCGGTCATAGATTGCACCCAGTCATAGATTGTACCCAGTCATAGATTGCACCCGGTCATAGACGACAACAATGGCCCGATCTCATGAGACGCAGCCTTTTAATGGGATGTCTTTGTCTGTGCATCTGTCTACACCAAGGAGAAGTCACATGTATGTCATTCATTGTTAAAGCTACATGAGGATCTTATAAGAGAAATAAAGTTAAAATCTTGTTCAGAAAAATAGGTGTGGAGAGAGATTAGTGACAGCTGCTACGCATTGAAAGGATGCAGTGCTTTGAACTATTAAACATGGAGAACAAAGGAATACTCCCTGAAAGGAAATAAGAGCAGACAGGGCTCTTGGATAGATAGTTAGTGTTAACAATCAATACTATAGCTTACACAGTTTCAATGTTTTGATAAGAAAATAGACATTTGTAAAAGAGACAAACACTATTCAAAATTATGATGTATATTTTTGGCGAAACTTTATGTTAAAGTACATATCATCAGGAATGATAGGGGGAATTAAAATAGCTATAGTCTACCCATTATGTTCATAGTTTGCTCTAACATACAACTAACTCTCTCTACAACAAGTCCATGCCGTTAAAATACAAATATAATAGGATTATCATGAAAGAATTATGCGAATTGCTTTGAATAGTGGCTAAGAAATAGTCCCACAGCCTTTCAAATGCCATTTAAAGGGGAAAACATGCCTTTGAAGTAGGCTGCATTCAGGACAGGGGCATTGTGGTGGGTCACACACGGGAGGGCTACTTAGGTAGCAGATTAAAAGATCTCAGGTAATGCTAAAACATTATTTTATGTCCGTCAACTGTGCCTCAAATTGGAAATTTGGCAGGGGAGGCAATGAGCAACTCAGAGGAGGCAGTACTATGTACAGGACAAGGCTTCATTGGAACACAGAGCATTCCTTAATGCAATGACATTAAGTATTGCATAATGCTAAAGAGACTGCTCAATGAACTCAATAACAATTTCCAGTTAAAACAAATAAGTAACATGGACGAATACAAAAACATAGTAATGCATAGCTACAAAGAATGAAGCTCGAAGTATGCAAACTTGCATCCAATCATTTGAGTTCAACCTGGAACCAGCTCTGAGAGACACAAGAGAACATTAGCTGAGCTATAAACAGTCTAATGTTGGAGGCACTGCAAAGTGTAGATATGCCTATTCTAAAAATGAATTATAAAGTTTTAGATACCGTTACACTAAACTGACTCAACATACTGTTTCTCACCACTATTGGCCTTTGTGGAGGATGGCCTGGAAAATGGACTCACAATCACAGTCACACATCTTCTTACAATAAACCACCCAGGAACATCCCTTCAATGGTATTACTGATACAATAGGAATAATCCCACCCAGACCCAACTAGAACCCCAAGAGCCTCAGATACAGGAGAAGAATGGCTCAGGTATACACTCAGATATACATCACTCTGATTCAAAGTGTCACTAGAGCTCAGTACTTGTGCAGCAACAGCTCCTCCTTTGGTCTATAACTCCTTGGCTTATGGCAGAGAATAATTCATATTGAGGTGTCTGTCTCTGTTCCTCTGCATAACATAGGATAGAGACCATTAGGGGTGCCTGGAGAGTCTCCAAGCAACTAAGATACATTAAGAAGGCTTAACATTTTGTATGATTTAACTTGATGAACAGAGGATCATTCCTTCAAACCAAATCATAACATTAACAATAGTAGACAAGGCTCTGGTGATGGTATTTAAATGTCCTGAATTTTGGATAATAATAGTTTGCTTTTGGAAGTCTAGGTCCAAAACAGAAGCACTCTTATATTTGTTATTGTGAGGACAGGGAACTAACCAGGGCATTTTCTCTGAAGGTTTCGGGTTTCATCTGACTTTGTTTCAAATTTGCCTCTAGTCTGAGCCATTCATGTAAATCCACAACAGTGTTATGCTCAATCTTTACTGGCATTGGACAATGACATATATATATATGTGACCAAGCACATGGAAAGGGGTACTCACAGGGGAATTGATGATTAAGGTTTATGTCATGATCTTTAAAAAGAGATATCATAAGGCAAGATATTCCTAGTGGTTTTGTGGGAATCAGATCCTAAACATGCATTGTTACTCATAACTGAAAATGATGAATAAGCTCTAAAGGCACTGTATCCCATAATAACCACTAAAATTGATGAAAATGTCAGATTTCCTAAAAAATACACTAATTCAAATGTCAATATCCAATGTAGATTTGGTTCTAGGCGGAATTTTCAAGATCTGCTTTCAGTTTTGAGTTACTGATGGAATTCTCAAGAGATTAGGACCAAAATGTTCCATTTAGAAACCATGGACTGGTTTCCATGGCAACCAGGAAGTGTGATATGTGCCAATTTCCCATAGAAAACATTCCATTTACATTCCAAATATAGAATGTTAGCACTAAAGATGGAATGATTCTAAGAAGACTACTGTATTCTCCATAAAAAAGTACCTTAAAGGATTTTTAGGCATATCTTTCACTATTTTGCCATTCTATTGCACCCTAGTGGCCATAACCAGAACTATAAAATCCCCTGCGAAGGTACCTTCTCACATGTTGAGCCACATATATAATTTTGAGTGAACTAGGGTAAAATGTATATATATATATATATATATATATATACATATATATATATATATTTATGCATCATATGTATATATATATATATATGTATATATATATATGTATATATATATATATATATATATATATATATATATATATATATATATATATATATATAATATGCAGCATAACTGTTCTCAATGACTGCTACATTTGTAAATAATTATGCCTAGATACTTTCTTTTTTAAACTTTAATAATATCATGAACCTGTCAATATGCGACTGCATTCATGCATCATGACAACAAAGGGCATGCTGCAATAATGCACTATGCAGCCTTTAACAGGCTAAATATAGCACAATGTTCCCAGACCAGCAGCAGACTTTCACATAGTGGCTTAGCAGCACACACCTATTAACACACACCTTTCTCTTCCCAGGCCTTAACATAAGAAAGTCGGTGCAGGTAGTCGCAGGTGTCACTCTGAGTGGATGGCTACAATAAATCAGTGAGAATGTAGGTACGTACTGGTCACTCACTGTGTGAAGTGAGACAAAATCTGGCAAAAAAGATAATAGAGGAACATTGCCCATATCTGCTTAGCTCTCATCTAGGGATACTGCAGACACTCTAGGGATCAGGATGAGTAATTATGAACTCTCATCATCTACTGTTTTTTTGTCTAGATATTCTTATTACTATAACATTTTGCATTATATTCTTTACACATATAGCGCAGTAGCCAGTGTGCTTAAGTAATCACATGAGTTAAAGGAGTCTGGATGGAGGTGCCCTGATTCCCACAACAAGAATCATCAGCTCTTCATGTAATAGAGTTTTTAAATAATCACCATGTTTGGAACATTGTTTTTGAAGAGAATAACATCTAAATCCATTTAAGCTCAAGTCTGTTGTTTTTGAGTACTGAAAAGAGGCATCTCCTACTGGGTTTCTTCTCAATTGAATTTGACAACCACAATGGAGCTGCAGCATAAACCTTCAGGATTATTCATGTTCAAACAAGCTATTGGCAATCAATGTTGCAGTTGTTCAACAATTTTCACAGGTAAAAAGAGAGAAAGTGCAAGAAATCTTTGTTGGGTTTTCTATTTCTTGCTTTGTGGAGGCACCAACTAGGCTGGGATTGTTGAATTAGCTCAAGCGGCACAAAGGGGGCAGTTGGTGCCGAGAGGTACCAGCTCCTAATGGGAGGGTCAGGAAGGGCATCCTGAAGGAAACATTAGGGTTTTCACACTTGGGACAATGCTGACATCTGACATGTTATGTATAATTGGTAACAGAAAAAGCCTGAGGCCAGAGCCTTTTCTCGAATTGTAAACATTTTTCAGGAAAGAATTCAACTGAATAAAGGTTTTGTACCATTGTGTTAAATAGCAAGTCTATGACTTAATAACAAATTTGTTTTGTTCTTTTACTCTTACCATCTTACATCTCAATGGGTCTAACCAACCTTTCAACCTGACAATATTATTATTGACAGAACTGACTCTGATACCAGCGTCACGTCCTGTCAGTACCTACCATACACGTATCAGACCAGCCACAGAGAGAGGTGACTGGTTGGCAGATGCTAGCCAAGCTAATTACCATTCATCACCTTGCCTACATTACTGCTGGGCCGTCTCTTTGCTCAACCAGCGGCCGCTTGGAACCACTTACGCAGGAGTACTCCCTAGGCACTTATCTATATCACCTAAACAAGGCATGATCCCTCTTACCTACCAATGGTCATAAGTGGGAAGGGACTGATCTCTTGGATGTCAAGAAACTTATGCATTGTGAAAGGCAAAAGACGCTAAACAATATCCTTTTTATGGCTTGTTTACTGTTCGTTTACACCATTGGTAACTATAACTATTAGCGACCTTAACATGCTAGATGTTGACACTATCATAAATACATATCTTAGGTGGAGTCATGTTTTATACATTAGTGACACTGCAGGTTTACCTTAAGTAAAACTTACCCCAGTTTGTTCAAATCTGGGCATCATAAGACTAGCTATTGCATCCCGCTATAACAATGTATTAAAGAAGTATGGTATGGCAAAGCCTTCAAAACCCTAATACTTAATACTGAGCAAAGACTCTGTGCTGCCCATTGGACTAGCTATTGCATCCCGCTATAACAATGTATTAAAGAATTATGGTATGGCAAAGCCTTCAAAACCCTAATACTTACTACTGAGCAAAGACTCTGTGCTGCCCATTGGCACATAAGACACATTTGGCATTGCATATTTATTGATATGATAAGGACTGAAATTTCCATTTAGCAAAGACTGGATTAGCACACAATCATACAGATCTTGTTATGTTTCCTTCTCCTTTTCTTGAATAGAATATCTAAAGCTCCCGCAAAACCCCACCTATACCTGTATATGTATCTGCCATCAACCTGTCCCCTTCCCTTCACACTGGAGGGGGGTCTGCTATCACTTTACACATTATATGTCCTTAGCCCTTGGCTTGGCTCTGATTTTTACTGGAAGTGCATTGTGGGTTACTGCCCTGTTTAGGGGGTCAGTATGCAATGCTTGTCTAGTCCAGACTTGACCACAGAGCTGTCAACAGTATGCTATGATTGATGTTTCTTTTTCTCTAGAGTTGCATTATAGATGCTATAATGCACCTTAAGCGATGAAGCAATTACCCCCCTACTGATGGAACCAGGGGCCTCTACCACACTACCTCTGACCTTTTACTTTGCTTTTAGAGAAGCCACTGGGTGCTTTGAAGGAGATCCCTTCCTCATGACCTATTTTGCTAATCATTTAAGGTTGATTGACATGTTTTGATAACAGCAAATGGATACATGGATATAATCATCTACAATCGTAAACTATATTCACAGCTTTGGTCAACAGGGTTAATATAATGGTGACCTTTACACAGCTCTATACATAACAGATATAACACATTTCCTTCAATCTTACTGTATAGATATGAATAAGGTTGTACCGCTGCTATGCTATGTCAACATAGATCTGCATTTTCCGTGAACTTATTAATCAACTTGATAATTTATAAGGCAATTCAACGACCATTTCCACCCTGTAAATCACAGAACAGAAATCCCACTGTCTAGTATGAATCAAACTTGTTGGAATTAACATGTAGTTGCACAACAGGCAGTTTCAATATCATCTGGTGAGCATCATTGTATAATGTCACCTCTAATGCCAACCAACATCACCCAATGGCCAGACCAATGACCAATTAGGCAGTTGGCTCTGGTATATTTCAGACTTGGATGGACATTAAATGTGCTATTCTATAATCAAACTGCTGCCTAACCAACTCATTCCTCACATTGTGCTGGTTTGTGTGAACAATATATTACATATGCTATTCTGCTGCATAACCTTCTCATGAATTCAAGAAGAAAGAAGACCTGGCAGTAAGGAAGGCTTGGTGATGAATGGTAATTAGTTTGGGTACCAATGTATGAACACCTGTCTGTGGCTTGCCTTATGCTTGGGTAGTTGCTCCTTCTAGAGTGACTGACATTCAATGATACTGGTACCATCATAAGAATCAGTTTTGTCATCATAAATGTGTTATGGACAACAACAAAAACATGCATACATTAGTTTAACAGTATCCTGTAATCCCGAAACAAGGAAAGTATGTATGAATATGCTCAGATTGAGAGTTTTACATTTGTTAGGTTCTACTTTCTGAGTTGTTTATTGTGACCGAGCCAACTTGTCGCATCCCTTGAAATATCGCAAATACGTCCAAAGGATATATGCATGCTCAGTATGACATAGTAAGATGATGAACGCAGTGTACTCCACATGCCAAGCTTTTGTACTACATATCATAAATAAATCTGGCATAGGTCAGTATAGTGTAAAGCCCACAGTGATTCTTACAGGGCCTAAAACTACACCCATGCACCATTAACTCATTTTCTAACCCACATGTTAGGAGCCTCCTTTATACAACATGGGGTAATTCAACAATTCAGGCTTGGTCACTGTCTCTGCACAGCAAGTAAAAAAACACCCAACACAGATTTCTCGGCTTCCTCCTGTTTGACATGTGGAAATTGAGAACCGATTGCAACATGAATTTCCAATAGCCTGTTCAAACATGAATAATCCTGATGGCTTATGCAGCGGCTCCATTGTGGTTGTCAAGTTGAATTAAAGTCATTGGACATTTCCCTTCAAATGACAACTTCCAAAATTGAGGTCATATGATTATTCAGGATCTTTATAAAAAGAGGAAGATTTGAAGGTATTTGATTTGTATTGAATCAGTAGTTTGATGTTTACAATAGGCACAATGTAGTTCATGAGCTTCTTCTATTGTAGTTTTATATGCAATTTCCATTTTTCTAAATTTATGCATTGATTTAGCCAATTTGAGGAACATCAGATCTGACTATTAGATCATAGGAGCATCATGCTGTTGTGAATATAATTAGAAATGAAGGTTATAGAGATCTATGTTATCAATAAGCATGTTCAATCAATGGATGTGGAAATCATGAGTTTAGTTTTATTTATCATCTTTACAACTCAACAATCAAAGAGACTCCAACTAACTAATTAGCTTCCCTGTCCCTACGTTTAAACCCGGATGCAATTTGACACTAAACTTTCACAAGAATGGTATTCCTCTTCAATATGGATAGGTTAAATTCTGAGAAAAATGTATATCAACCTTAATACTTTTCAGATTTATATAAAGAAGAATTATCCAAAATGTTTTATGAATGTGGATTAACTCCATCTCTTGATGTATCTCTTTTCCTGTATATCATCTCATCTCATTTCATCTTGATCAATATATGAATGCATAGCACTGTACTTTAGTACGTCAATATTTTAATAGAAATGCTTGTTATACTGAGTCATGTCATACCTGGACAGAAATGTAACAGGTGTGTAATATATGTGTAGACAGAGGTCCTAGCGGAAGTAGGGCAATGCGCACGTGCTGGGATTAGATACTTTTTACATTTTATCTTTTTATCATGTAACTGTATTTATTCAACCTAATAAAACATTTAAAAAGACACAAAAAAACAGGGAGCTCCATTACTATTTAATTAAGTATATTGCCATCAATTTGAAAACATTCCATAAACCAAGAATTGAGAATCTTGCTGGGTCAATTTTACAGGAACCTACATGTATAATAAGTGCAAATTTGTCCAACTTATATAAATTTATACATGTCTACGGGGTTTCCCTTCTAATTTGCTTTGTAGGACTTTTCCTATCTCCTCCTAGTTAAATCATACAAGACATTAAGCCTTCTTAATACATCACAGCCGCAGGTAAACTCTCTAGAGACCACTAATGGACTGTGTCATATGCAGTGCAGGAACACAGAGACAGACATTTCAAAATGAATTATTCTCTGCCATAATCCAGGGATTTACACACTAACACTGAAGGTTTCGCTGCACAACCGATGAGAGTGCCCGACTCTTTGAAACATAGTGATGTATATCTAGGTCTACACGTTGGCTATACATCTTGATGGGATTACTTCTTGATTATTAAAATCAGTTTGCTGTGTAGTTTACAGGTCCAAGCAATGACCAGGAAATGACCCTGCAAAGACTTATGAAGCTGGGGCCATTTCTCTCCATGCCTCCCTCCAAATTACCCCCCACCCCTCCTACCTCCCAAGGTGTGAATGCTCAAGGCAGGTTCATTTTTGGGGCTGCCTTACCCCTCTGCTTGTTATGTAATCTCATTGAATACACCTCCCTCTAGGCCTTTCTGGTGTGTCAGTAAAGAATACACATACAAATATAATTTAAAATTCCTCTTTTTCAGCTGCTACACTTCTGGTACCAAAGTTCTCCCCGGTTTTACTAGATTATATTGTGGTTCTACTGATGGGGTGCTTTTTGTCTGTCACAAATTTGGCACACCAGTCACATTTGCATTCTTCTGAGAATAGAGGGCTACTCTCATCCATGTCTGGTGCAAGTATTTAGTATACTACTTAGAAAAACCAATGGGAGATATTTTGAAATACTAAATTGCTAATACATATAGTTCGCTATCCATTTATGATGATTTCACAATTGAAAGGTGAAGGCAAATATCTGAAATATCCTTTACAAAAAGGCACTTACTATGATTTAAGAGCAGGGTCATTTTCCACAATGGCTTCATAAGCCAGGGTGAAAAATGACTGCAGGTTCAAAAGTCGCTGGCATAGTCATTTTAAGGAGTTGCCAGCACCTGGTTTATGGTATGTAAGTCATATGTGACTGCAATTGTGGAAAGTCAAAATCAAAGCCATCTTCCCATATGTCAAACATTGATGGTTTTTCTTTAATGTCAAGAAAATGGATCTAGGCTTCTGTATATTGCATTGTAATTATTCTCATTTGACACTTATTTGTAGGACTGTGAGGCTATAACCATTAGCTCCATACTTTTCCTGTCATTATCTGTAGCACCTTGACAATGCTATTCTCATTGTCTAGTGTTGGGGGTGAAAATATATTCTATACCTTGGTCCTAACAATACATAATATTACAGGTCCCAAAGCAAGGACAATGGTCTACTTGTGCCTTTGAGTTAAGAGTGTTGTACTTAACTTAAAACACTCATACATAGCTCCGGACTGAACTATTTGGAGCCACCCCTGGAAACGTTGAATAACTTCAGACAATACTTAAAGACATAAAACAATTCTGTATACATCTGTAGTCTTTTTCTTTTGCACGGATGGGGAAGAGACCAGCAGTAATGGGATGTGAGCTGGAGGCCAGCAGGATTCAGGTCCACCATGAAATATTCACCCCCTTCAACATCACAGGTCCTCCCTAAGGCCACTCCAAATAATATCCGTGTTTGTCATCACCCCGCGCGTCTCCAAAATCGTCCTTTAAGGATTTTTTTTTTGCAATTACCAGTGGAAAACATGATTACAAAATGGGATAATATGGGCATATTTGATATTGAATGAAAGCTTACAGTGTTGCGGATCCAATGAACTAGGGAAAATATGAATATCTACTGCTTATCCATAATAATATTGATTGCTGCTCCAACCTCTTTTTCATCCTAACAATGCACCATAACACCAGCTAAACCAGAAACAAGAATAGGAGAAAGAAGAAGGGACCCTGCTCCCTGTGCAGATCTATCAACTACCACACCCCAAGATTGCTTCTGATAATGTGCTGGCTGACATAGGTGTTCTTCGATTAGGCGGACTGTTAATAGGGGGGGTGTTAAATCGCTAATTTTGTCGTACGGTTCCAGGGACAGGCTCAAACTATGCATTTGGGACCCAAAACTCGGGAAATCACAAAAATATTTTTTACAGACCCCTGTGACCCCCCCGTACATGGGGTCCGAAGATCGGCCAAATAGTTAGAAAACAGCCAAAATTCAGGCTTTCAGATTCCTACTCAAACCTCACCATGCCTTCATGAAAATGGTCAGAAACCTTCATGTGGGACCCAAAGAGACCATTTGAAGTCATATTGTTGTGATTATAGGGGTGTTTCCCCCTCTCCGGAGGAGGTGCGTCCGATAAATCAGCTTTTTTGAAGGCATTTGCTCCTATACAATCAGGTCCCTATACTGCCCCCCCCCATAGCATGCACCAATAGCCATCAGATAACTCCCTTCCCCCCTCCGCCTTCGCCTCTATATTACACTGTACTCAGAATATCAGGATCTTTGAACATTAATAGTCATTCACAGACACCTTAGCCTGTCTTTGGAGTAAGACAGTGGTGTGTTTAAAAGAGGGGTGGGGGATATGGAGGGGGCCCAGACCTCCTCCCTTACCCTATACAGACATAAGAGGAGGGCTACCTCAGTCCATCTAAGACCTCCAACCATCAGACCTCTTATAATCTATTTATCATACATGCATGAATGGCTTTGCCACCTCAACAGAAAACTGATAAGGGACCAAAAGAAACTATTACAGGTCATATTCTTGTGATTGCATGAATATAACCCAAATCTTGGAAGGGCATTTGCTTCAATGTATTTGAATTGTCAACAAATTAAAATGAGTTTAGATCAGATAGATTATACCCTTTTCAAAGGTCTCTATATTCATTTTGAGTTACCCTACCAATGATCACATCCCCCCCTCCATTCTATGCCTAGTACCTCACCCCATGTGTATTCATGGTCAAGATGACTGTTTCATGTTGTTACACTTATTATACATAGTAATTCTATGATAGTTATAGCAGAGATCTAATATTAACATCACTAATAACCTGATACAACGATAAATAAAAACCCTGACTCTCCTCCTTAACCAAGCGGTTACATGCATAGAATGATGGATGGTAGAGGGGTGAGGGGGTGGGGGAGCCTGCAAATGACTCCAAATAAGGACTGGTGTCCATATCTCTTTGTCTACACCTAGCATGGTTAGTATCCTAGACATAAGACAAGAGATAATTATCTAATTCAATTCTCTGAGGTGTTAAATAAATACTCTGAACCCTAAATATTATTGAAGCCAATAATAAACCTTGCAATTATATTATAGGGAGGGGTAGGTAACCCTGATACCTCATTTGTAATGCTAAAGATCAGATTTTGTCAAAGACGGGCATACATGCAACATCTTAGGGTGCTGCTATAATATTCAGATGTATGAAAATATAACATAGGCATGGTTCTTGGTAGACCTATGCCTACCCCTATATGGGGTAAAGGGTAGAATCTCATATCAAACTTTGAGGACAGATGAATACATATCTTGATATTAAACCAAATATTGAACCCAAATTCGACTTGAAGTACAGTATCCCTCTACCAGCTGTAGTAGATACACCTACCAGGGTGATCTCAAGGACCCAGCTCACTCATTCTTTTTTTATTTGGAGGGGGGCCCTGTGGGGCCCTTATCCCTCAAACGAGCCCTTAACCCTCAAACGAGTATCCGTTTGAGGGTTAAGGGCACACCACGGGCCCTTATCCCTCAAATATGGCGTTAAAGCACAAACGGCCTTATCCCTCAAACGGCCTTATCCCTCAAACGGCCTTAACCCTCAAACGGCCTTATCCCTCAAACGGCCTTAACCCTCAAACGGCCTTATCCCTCAAACAGCCTTAACCCTCAAACGGCCTTATCCCTCAAACGGCCTTAACCATAACTCTTCCACCACATCATATAATATATTATAGCGTTTGAGGGATAAGGGCAAATTGATATTTTAGGCCAGTTAGTGTATGGGATCACTACATAGCGTTTGAGGGATAAGGGCAAATGGATAATTTCTGGTAGTTAGGTATATTGTATCACTATATAGCGTTTGAGGGATAAGGGCAAGTTGATATTTTAGACCAGTTAGGTATATACGATCACTATATAGTGTTTGAGGTATAAGGGCAAGTTAATTTGTTGGACTAGTTAGGAATCTTAGAGCACTATATAGTGTTTGAGGGATAAGGGCAAGTTGATATTTTAGGCCAGTTAGGTATATAGGATCATTATATAACGTTTGAGGGATAAGGGCAAGTTGATATTTGAGGCCAGTTAGGTATATAGGATCATTATATAGCGTTTAAGGCATAAGGGCAAGTTAATATTTTAGGCCAGTTAGGTATAAAGGATCACTATATAGCGTTTGAGGGATAAGGGCAAGTTGATATTTTAGGCCAGTTAGGTACATTGGATTGTTATATAGCGTTTGAGGGATAAGGGCAACTTGATATTTGAGGCCAGTTAGGTATATGGGATCAGTATATAGCGTTTGAGGGATAAGGGCAAGTTAATATTTTAGGCCACTTAGGTATATAAGATCATTATATAGCGTTTGAGGGATAAGGGCAAGTTAATATTGTAGGCCAGTTAGGTATATAGGATCAGTATATGGGGTTTGAGGGATAAGGGCAAGTTGATATTTTAGGCCGGTTAGGTACATAGGACTGTTATATAGCGTTTGAGGGATAAGAGCAAGTTGATATTTTGGACCAGTTAGGTATATAGGATCACTATATATTGTTTGAGGCATAAGGGCAAGTTAATATTTTGGACTAGTTAGGAATATTAGAGCACTATATAGTGTTTGAGGGATAAGGGCAAGTTGATATTTTAGGCCAGTTAGTGCATGGGATCGCTATATAGCGTTTGAGGGATAAGGGCAAATGGATAATTTAGACTAGTTAGGTATATTGTATCACTATATAGCGTTTGAGGGATAAGGGCAAGTTGATATTTTAGGCCAGTTAGGTATATAGGATCATTATATAGCGTTTGAGGGATAAGGGCAAGTTGATATTTTAGGCCAGTTAGGTGTATAGGATCACTATATTATAGTGTTTGAGGCATAAGGTCAAGTTAATAAAATTTTGGACTAGTTAGGAATATTAGAGCAATATATAGTGTTTGAGGGATAAGGGCAAGTTGATATTTGAGGCCAGTTAGGTATATAGGATCATTATATAGCGTTTGAGGTATAAGGGCAAGTTCATATTGTAGGCCAGTTAGGTATATAGGATCACTATATAGCGTTTGAGGGATAAGGGCAAGTTGATATTTTAGACCAGTTAGGTATATAGGATCACTATATAGTGTTTGAGGCATAAGGGCAAGTTAATATTCTGGACTAGTTAGGAATATTAGAGCACTAACTAGTGTTTGAGGGATAAGGGCAAGTTGATATTTTAGGCCAATTAGTGCATGGGATCGCTATATAGCGTTTGAGGGACAAGGGCAAATGGATAATTTAGACTAGTTAGGTATATTGTATCACTATATAGCGTTTGAGGGATAAGGGTAAGTTGATATTTTAGGCCAGTTAGGTATATAGGATCATTATATAGCGTTTGAGGGATAAGGGCAAGTTGATATTTTAGGCCAGTTAGGTGTATAGGATCACTATATTATAGTGTTTGAGGCATAAGGTCAAGTTAATATTTTGGACTAGTTAGGAATATTAGAGCAATATATAGTGTTTGAGGGATAAGGGCAAGTTGATATTTGAGGCCAGTTAGGTATATAGGATCATTATATAGCGTTTGAGGCATAAGGGCAAGTTAAAGTTTTAGGTCAGTTAGGTATATAGGATCACTATATAGCGTTTGAGGCATAAGGGCAAGTTAAAGTTTTAGGTCAGTTAGGTATATAGGATCACTATATAGCGTTAGAGGGATAAGGGCAAGTTGATATTTTAGGCCAGTTAGTATATGGGATCAGTATATAGCGTTTGAGGGATAAGGGCAAGTTAATATTTTAGGCCACTTAGGTATATAGGATCATTATATAGCGTTTGAGGGATAAGGGCAAGTTAATATTTTAGGCCACTTAGGTATATAGGATCATTATATAGCGTTTGAGGGATAAGGGCAAGTTAATATTGTAGGCCAGTTAGGTATATAGGATCACTATATAGCGTTTGAGGGATAAGGGCAAGTTGATATTTTAGGCCGGTTAGGTTCATAGGACTGTTATATAGCGTTTGAGGGATAAGGGCAAGTTGATATTTTAGACCAGCTAGGTATATAGATATAGCTAATATTTTAGGCCACTTTGGTATATAGGATCATTATATAGCCTTTGAGGGATAAGGGATCAGCTTGCCCTTATGCCTCAAACACTGAACAGCGGTCTCATAGACCTAACTGCTCTAAAACATCTACCTGCCTTTATCCCTCAAACCCTACATAGTGATCTTAAATACCTAACTGCCATAGATTATCAACTTGCCCTTGTCCCTCAAATGCTATATAATGGTCTTCTATACCTAACTGCTCCAAAATATCATTCTGCCCTTATCCCTCAAACCCTATATAGTGAGCTCTTCACCTAGTATCCCCTGTGTATCAACCTGCCCCTATCCCTCAAGTGTTATATAGTGATCTTATATACCTAACTGGCCTATAATATCAGCTTGCCCTTATGCCTCAAACACTAAACAGTGATCTCATAGACCTAACTGCTCTAAAATATCAACCTGCCCTTATCCCTCAAACCCTACATAGTGATCTCAAATACCGAACTGCAATTAAATATCAACTTGCCCTTATCCCTCAAACACTATACAATGGTCTTTTATACCTAACTGCTCCAAAAATCATCCTGCCCTTATCCCTCAAACGCTATATAGCGATCTTATATACGTAACTGCTCTAAATTTACTCCTGCCCTTACCCCTAGTACCACCTGTGTAACAACCCGCCCTTATCCCTCAAACGTTATATAGTGATCTTCTATACCTAACTGGCCTATAACATCAGCTTGCCCTTATCCCTCAAACCCTATATTGTGAGTTATACACCTAGTACCACCTGTGTAACAACCTGCTCTTATCCCTCAAACGCTTTATAGTGATCTTATATACCTAACTGGCATATAAAATCAGCTTGCCCTTATCCTTCAAACCCTATAAAGTTGTCTAATATACATAGCTTACCTAAAATATCAACCTGCCCTTATCCCTCAAATGCTATATAGTGTTCCTGCATACCTAAATTGCCTGAAAAATCAACTTGCCCTTATCCCTCAAACGCTATATAGTAATCCTATACCTTACCTGAAATATCAACCTGCCCTTATCCCTCAAACGCAATTAGTGATCCTACATGTACTTAAATTGCCTGTAACATCAACTTGCCCTTATCCCTCAAACGCTATATAGTAATCCTATATACCTACCTTACCTGAAATATCAACCTGCCCTTATCCCTCAAACGCTATATAGTGATCCTACATACCTAAATTGCCTGAAACATCAACTTGACCTTATCCCTCAAACGCTATATAGTAATCCTATATACCTACCTTACCTGAAATATCAACCTGCCCTTATCCCTCAAACGCTATATAGTGATCCTACATACCTAAATTGCCTGAAACATCAACTTGCCCTTATCCCTCAAACGCTATATAGTGATCCTATACGTCTACCTTACCTGAAATATCAACCTGCCCTTATCCCTCAAATGCTATATAGTAAGCTTATACACCTAGTAACACCTGTGAATCAGTGCGCCCTTATCCCTCAAACGCTATTGTCATATAATATGCATAACTTGCCTGAAACATCAACTTGCCCTTATCCCTCAAACGCTATATAGTGATCTTATATACCTAACTGGCATATAACATCAGCTTGCCCTTATCCCTCAAACCCTATATAGTTGTCTAATATACATAGCTTACCGGAAATACCAACCTGCCCTTATCCCTCAAACGCTATATAGTGATCCTACATACCTACCTTACCTGAAATATCAACCTGCCCTTATCCCTCAAACGCTATATAGTGATCCTACATATGTAAATTGCCTGAAATATCAACTTGCCCTTATCCCTCAAACGCTATATAGTAAGCTTATACACCTAGTACCACCTGTGTATCAGTGCGCCCTTATCCCTCAAACCCTATAGTCATCTAACATGCATAACTTGCTTTAAGGGGTCGCAATAGGGTGGTTCAAATTAACACATAGGCATGCATTATTTGACACAGATATGTTGAGACTATACATATTCTACATCAAATTGATCATATTTAATATTTCTATCAGATTAGTTCCATTTTGGAAGGTTTCAAATGCCATAAAGTGCAAATGGAACAAAAACGTTCTTTTTTCTTAAAACAGCATTATGGGATGGAAAAAGAACACTATCATAATTTTTTATAATTGGAGATTAATCTTAGTGTCATTCCCTGGGACCTTTTTCTTTCTTTTAGCTATATCTCAATTATTAAACTCTACAGAGCTGTTCAAAGTAGCATAGTTACTTATAAATGGATGATTTTTCATGAAAAATGACCAAAATCCCCTATTTGCCCCTATTTTCGCCTGTTTTCAACAATTTCCAACAATTTTCAAGTGACTATGCTACTTTGAACAGCTCTGTAGAGCTTAATAATTGAGATATAGCTAAGAGAAAGAAAAGGGTCCCAGGGAATGACACCTAGATAACTCCCCAATAACTAGAGCTGATGAAAATGTTCTTTTTCCATCACATAATGCTGTTCTAAGAAAAAAGAACGTTTTTGTTCCATTTGCACTCCAGGGCTTCTTAAACCTTCCACAATGGAACCAATTTGATAGAAAAATTAAATATGATCAATTTGGTGTATGATATGTACAGTCTCAATATATCTGTGTCAAATAATGCATGCATATGTGTTAATTTGAACCACCCTATTGCGACCCCTTAAACATCAACTTGCCCTTATCCCTCAAATGCTATATAGTTTGTGGGTTAAGGCTGTTTGAGGGTTAAGGCCGTTTGAGGGATAAGGCCGTTTGAGGGATAAGGCCGTTTGTGGGTTAAGGCCGTTTGAGGGATAAGGCCGTTTGAGGGATAAGGCCGTTTGAGGGTTAAGGCCGTTTGAGGGATAAGGCCGTTTGAGGGTTAAGGCCGTTTGAGGGATAAGGCCGTTTGAGGGATAAGGCCGTTTGTGCTTTAACGCCATATTTGAGGGATAAGGGCCCGTGGTGTGCCCTTAACCCTCAAACGGATAGTCGTTTGAGGGTTAAGGGCTCGTTTGAGGGATAAGGGCCCCACAGGCCCTCTTTTAACCACACCACTGTCCCACTCCCAGGCATGATACATACCATGAGAGGCAATGCTGTGCACTGTGCCACATGGAGGGAGGGTTGGGCTGATGGTTATACTGTGTGATATGGAGCCGAGGGGGGGGGGGGGGGTTATTTCATGGCTATTAGTGAGGGGTGAGGGTGGGGATGGGGTGGAGGTGGGTCATAAGGGGTGGTTAACAGGAACAGGGAGCCCTCAAGAAAGGTTCAAACCATCAGACAGGTCTTATGTTAATACATTATTTCAGTATAGGGTAATTATAGAGGCGGGGGGGTCACGGGGGTCCGAAAAAAATATTTTTGTGATTTTTGGACAAAAATGCATAGTTTGAACCTGTCCCCGAAGCAAAGTAGATTTATCACCCCCCCCCCCTACTGTTAACCCCGACTCTCAAACAAGACAAGCCTAATATAATCAGGTGTAAAGACCAAAACAGTATGATTTTCAGGAATTTAAGTTCATTAGACATTTGGATTGGTATCTTTTTATAACTTCTAAGAGCCACAGCTGTTCAGATTCGGTAGCAACCTTATTGGCTGTATACCTAAAAGATGGCAAGTAGCAAAAAGTGCACAAGGCATGTACTATTGTGCTGTTTAGTATATGTGGAAGATACCTCTCATTGTTTATCCAAATTCAGTTTTGACCAAAGAGTTGCAAATATAAAAAAGTAGAACTAAGCTTGTAATCTGTTGTGTGCAGACTTGTTAGGTAAAACAAACCTAGGTAAGTTATTGTCAGGTTGGTCAGTACTGACCAACCCACCTTAGTCTTTTAATTTCCAGGGGGAGCCACTGAGTGGTCATCATAGCATCTTACAAGTGGCACCAGCTAGTGGTATACAAATACAACAAAGTAGAAGGTACACACCAATGATGAACCTAGGTTAGCCACTACTAACTGAACCCTTGGTCATTTTTGAATATAACTTTGCCATTGTGACTAACACACATATGACGACCCTATGAGAGTCTGTACTGATTAACCCTTTCAACCTATGGATTTTCAGTGTACAATCACCACCAGTATTAGCAACAACAACAGCCTCTAAAGAAACAAAAATATTTTTACTCAGAAGAAATCATTTTCAAAAACTGTACATAATTTGAGAACACTATGTCTTGCCCAAAGGTTAGATACATTTTGCTGATATAAGGTGATGACTCTAGACTCTAAAATTATACTTCCTACAGCACATCCATGTCCCATTAACTCATTTCCTAATCCTCCCATTAGGAGCTGGCACCTCTCAGAACCAATGGTCTCCTTTGTGCGACACTAGCTAATTCAACAATCCAGGCTTAGTTGCTGCCTCCACACAGCAAGAAAAAGAAACACCAAACAAAGAATTTTCACACGTTTTGTCTCTGTAGGTGTTTGGAAATCAAGGAACAATTGCATCATGGATTGCCAATGACTTGTTGAAACATGAATAATCCTGCCAGCTTATGCTAGAGTTCGTGGTTGTCAAGTTGAATTAACAGTCATTATTGTTAAGAATCCCAGTATAAGCTGCCTCTTTCCAATGACACTTTCTCTATTCTCTATTCAAATAGTGATGTCCAAAATCAGTGTCATGTGATTATCTAGAATCTCTTTTCAAAAGAGGAGATCATTGTGCTTCTTACAACATAAATATTGATGTGGTTAATCATTCAACCATCCCATTTATAATATATGTAAGGAACATTTATGATGATATACACTGCTGAACACAACAAGAAACAAGTAGATATTGTGAGTACATAATTACTCATCCTAATCTCTAGAGTGTCTGCAGTGTCTCTGAATAAGAGCTAAGTGAACACGAACATTGTTCTTCCCTTATCAGTGCAATCACACTTTGCCCCTCATGAAAATCTTCCATAGAGTGCCTACCTCATAGAATAGCTTGCCCTACTTTCCTATTGTATCCTTGCATTTGCTGCGTCACATGTTCATTGAAACTCTAGTTAGTACAGCATTGGTCACATTATGACAACGCTTTAACAGAAGTTTGCTCTAGGAAATTGGAAAGGAGGAAATTCACCGTAATGAACAAATGAATTTAACTAAAGTACCCTTTCCCACCCAATTCATGCACGGGAATCTGCCTTTTTAATCAGTAGTCTTCCGGAAAGAAGCTTAGCAACAGCTGATTCTCTGTGAGTGGCATTTCCATAGCAACATGTATTACATCACCGTTCAAATTGTTGCCTGATTTGATGGATTGCAACACTGAACATGTAATTAACTGGTAATGGATGTATATGCACACACACACACACACACATATATTTATATATATGAACATATATATGATAAAATATATATATATTTATATATATATATATATATATATATATATATATATATATATATATATATATATGTAGTAATTATAACCACAATTACTTGCTTTTATGTACAGGACCATATATTGGTGTGCTTAAAGAAGTTTAGCAACATCTGATTCTCTGTGGCATTTCCATAGCAACATGTATTACATTACCGTTTACATTGTTGCCTTAATTGATGGATTGCAACACTGGACATGTAATTGACTGCCAATAGTTTATAATCGATGTATATATGCGTAGTATTTATAACCACAATTACTTGCATTTATGTACACGACCATGTATTAGTGTTGTTTGAGGTAATTTTATGTGGGTGGTATCCGGGTACACAACAGGGAGTGATATATGTGAGCCAAACTGTCACTTTGGTACAGGCAGCAACCTGTCTCTTGTTTATAAATGCATAATATATAATGCTTCACATGATGACACAAAGAAGGGCTCTTGTAAGTGCTACTGTCTGAGGTATAGTGAGGGTTCCTGGTGTTGGTAGTGACGATGGACTGTATACCACTTATCATGGATCCATAGCCTAAGGACATCACTGCAACTCCCAGCCTCCACATATATCCTAAGGACATCAACCCTCCTTGCCAACCCATCCCTATGCTAAATCACCCCCCACCTATCACACACACCAGTGACCAGTGTGTACCTCCAGTCTATCTAATTTATTATACCCATCCACTCACATGGCACCTGAGCCCACCTAGGCACTATTTGCCTCCTATCAGCTAATCACATCACCTGGCTAACTGCCTCCAGGCTAGGAAAGGGAGAGGTGTGTGCTAATATTTTGTCATCTTGTACATGAATGCAGCCCTGGTGAGTAACTTGCCAGTGTTCCATTACAGAAACATGCAAAGTTGAAGGTAAGACAATCATGTATCATGACAAACAAGCACATGGAAGTAGTATGTGGCCCATAGAGGGTTAAGTAGTTACATATAGATCAAAATTCATATCAAGGGCTATACCAATACCAATATCAGGGTATAATCATAGGTTGAAAGAGGAAATACATTTTAGCGAAAGGCACTCTAAGAAAAAGGATCTGGGCCTATCTGTCAAACCTTGCACGGGTAGCAGTCTTTGTCATTATGAGACTTTGAGGTTGTGAATGGCACTTTGCGTCCAGTATAAAATTTGAGCACACCAAGCATACATAAATGGTTTAGCTGAGAAAGAAATTGAAGTAAACCAATCTGTGAAGATTCAGTTAATTGTTCAAGATTTAATAAGCACATTTTAGTTCATCAACCTCTTCTTCTGTGACTGAAATACAACACAGCCAATCAATCCTTGATATAATTGCTCATGTTCAAATTGTGCATCAGTTTAGCCAATTTGAAGGACAAGAATGTTAACAAGGTGGCACAGACAGGTAATAACAAGCAGATGGTGCTGTTGAGAATAAATAAAGGGAATGGAGCTATCACTAAGTCGATATAAATATTGATGTTGAAATCATGAATTTATTCTCAATCATCCCTATTACTCAAAACTGCTAAAATATAGAGCTGCATGCATTTAATAGAGGTCTATGCAAAGGGGATACACACATCTTTTAGCAACAGCCAACCACATTACCAACTCGCTACAAGGGACTATTCCTCTGTTCTCCTAGTCAAATCATACAAAGTATCAAGCCTGCTTAATGCACCACAGCCACTCTCTGGGCTCCTCTGATGGACTATGTCCTATGCAATGCAGGAGTATCTCTAGAGACAGACATCTCAATATGAATTATTCCCTGCCATAATCCAGGGATTTAGACGCTAACAGCGCAGGTATTGCTGCACAAGCACAGAGCATTCCTGACTCTATGAATCAGTGTGATATATGTCTGGGTGTGCACCTCAGCTATACTTCTCCTGTATCTGAAACTCTCTAGGGGCTGGGTCTTGATCTGAGTGGGAATACTTCTACAGTAGCAGTTATCCAAGTGATGAGATGTCCCCTGAGTTGTTTAAGGTAAGAGGGTGATATGTGACTTATGGAAATCAAAAAATTGAGTACATGTCAGTCAATATTCCAGGTCATCAACTTCTAAGCAGGTCTAAGCAATGACCAGGAACTGACCCTGCAAAGACTTATGAAGCTGAGGCCATTTCTCTCCATGCCTGCCTCCACATTACCCCCTACCCCTCCCACCTCCCAAGGTGTGAATGCTCAAGGCAGGTCCATTTTTGGGGCTGTCTTACCCTCTAGGCCTTTCTGGTGTGTTAGTAAAGAAAACACATACAAATATAATTTAAAATTCAGTTTTCTCAGCTGCTATACTTCTGGTACCAAAGTTCTCCCGGATTTTACTAGATTATATTGTGGTTCTACTGATGGAGTGTTTTTTTTCTGTCACAAATTTAACACACCAGTCACATTTGCATTCTTCTGAGAATAGAGAGCTACTCTCTCCCATGTCTGGTGCAAGTATTTAGTATACTACTTTGAAAAATCATTTGGAGATATTTTGAAATGCTAAATTGCTAATACTTATAGTTCTCCTTCCATTTATGATGATTTCACAATTGAAAAGTGAAGGCAAATATCTGAAATATCCATTACAAAAAGGCACTTACTATGATTTAAGAGCAGGGTCATTTTCAACAATGGCTTCATAAGCCAGGGTGAAAAATGACTACAGGTTCAAAAGTCGCTGACATAGTCATTTTAAGGAGTTGCCAGCACCTGTTAAGTAGTTGTGAGAAATACGTTGTGGTTTGTGACTTTGACCATATGTAATTTTATTCATTTTTTGTAGTTTTTGTGCACCCAATTGTACATTTGCTTATGACTTGACCCAAGACATAGAATGTAAGTTGCATACTTGATACCTGATTCTTTGTATATATGTACACTTTATATTCAGTTTTCAATCATGATGCAAATGCCTGTGTCTGCCTGTCTACTGCTGTCCCTAATGGTGGTCACTTATCCTTACTGCACTTGATGGGTGTCGATAAGTATTGAAAGGACTCAGCAAAGTGCCTGAATCAGACTATTTGACACTGAGGTTCTCAATGGACAATCAATTCTTTATTAACTTAAATGAAAGCTGTGGCACTGGACAGTTTGTTAAACCCTCATCTTAAGTAGGTATTGATATAGAAAAAGACAAGGTTTGTGAAATGCTCATGTCATTTATAAGTCAGATCTATATTTTATCATAAATAATATGAACCCAAATGATAGTGAATATGCATTAAACCAACCATTTATTTTATCAATGGAGAGGGGGGTGCAATATCACCTATCTGAAAACTTCACATTCTGTTTAACCCTTAAAGATGACAGTATGTTGATGCCTCATGCGCTTTGTCTGAATAATGCCTGAATAAAGTGCCTTAAAGTAAAACTCAAAATAATGTAACACCTGCTCTACTCGAAGTACAAAGGATTGTAAGGTATTTTCCAGTGCAATGCAGTGATTATGTTATCCCTAAACCTCACTCACTTCTCTCAGATCTACAATAGTACTTAAACATGAGACCTTCTTTGTGTTTGCACAGCCTCTACTGAGAGGTGATAAATCGTGTAAGGTATAAAAGCAGTAGAATATTGTGAACAGCAGGTTTTTACTTTTTCATCCAGTATGTGCCTTTTGATCTTACATTCTTGCTTCCATTAGGGTGTTCAGTTCCAACTTAAAGCCTTAAGATCTGCAACAGCTGAAGGGATTATTACAAATGTATTCTTGAGGGGAGCTGCAGTTGAACTGAAACTAGCTAAAGAGTTATGTACCTGGCTAGGTAAATGCCAATGGATGACTGTAGCTGATAGGTAACACTCTACACCGTGACAGGTTTATGAATATCCAAAGTTACCTTTCACTTCATCTAAATTCTAATTTGAGTGTTTTACAAGACAGATAGTGAGAGTACAAAAGATAGATTCAGAGTCCGTTGCCGGATCCAGAGGGGTGGCCCAACGGGCTTTGCCCCCCCCCCCCCCAAAAAAAGTATAATATTGATATATAATATATAATATATATTAATTACAATGTTAATATCAATAAAAAGGAAGAAAAGAGGAGGAAATAGGGAAAAAGAGAGAAGGGGGCAATACTATTTGACACAGACCATCAGCATTTTCTTCAGGGAGGTGGGCATGCCCCCGAACCCCCCTAGTATGGCTGCTGCAATTTTCTTGCACTGTGCTCTGCTTGCGCTGTGAATGGGAACAAACAGTTACTCCATGGTTGGCCAGGTTTGCCCCCCCCCCCCCTCTGCAAAATCCTGGATCCGCCACTGGAGTCATCACTGCTAATACCTAGCTTCATCTTAATGTTTTCTTCTAAATAATTATGATAATGTATTTATTTAACCATCTGCTGGAGTCCTCTCTCCACTTAACAATGTAGCATACTTAAACAGCCTACTGCAACATTAAATCACTATTTAAGAAACTGTATTTTACATGTAGGTAGGGGACACTATAATGACACAGCTAGCTCTGAAACATGACCATCCTATAGAGGACTTGCTCACATGTCACAAACTACAAGTAGTAGACCTTGGATAACCAAATGAATACTTTATTTAACATAAGTATGTAAGGTAATCATGTGCTCGGGTGTGTCTCAGTGTCAAAGAGCAGTGCCAAAGCAAAGTATTGTTAAGGGGTTACTCCAACAGCCAAGCAGCAATACTGTTTTATGATACAGATCAGATGAAGATGATCAGATGAAGCATTGGTCAACGATACTTTTATGTCAGTAATTGTCTCTTTTCTAATAGTATTCCCACATCTGCAGGACGTTTTAGTCACCAGTTTCGCTTCTTTAAATAGAAACACCAACAAGGTTGACTTTGTTTTGTGAGAAGGGGTCGCTTTAAGTGCCTTGATGAAATACACTTTGATGTTATTTATTCTGTCTTCATGACAGCATTTTGGCTTTTTAACAGAAGGCCTTCTAAGGAAAGTTCTCAAAGGTGAATGTTATTTTTTATGTCTCCTTGCCCAATTTCTCCTTTAACTGAAGTCTCCAAATTGTTTCTCTAAATCGAAGCATTTCGCATTCCTCGAGATTAATTTGTTTATATTTGCATTCCATCTTTGGTATCTAACCATATTGATCAAGAATATCTATATCTTTATCATAATATTCAGTGTAATACACCTTCATGAATGTTTCGGAGCAGCATGTTTGACTTAGATGATTTAACGTTCCCTAAATATATTTTTTTCTAAAGAAGGAAGACAGTGCAGATAAACAAACCTACCCCTTGCACTCCAAAATACCACTGATAGATATTCCTCGCTGACCGATCCACAAAAATGCAATACACATATTTGGATTGACCTCTACGGGGAAGAAAAAAGGACTATTTTCCATATGGATTTTATGAGACTGGTTGTTGTGCATGTTTAGGCAAGGTGTTAGACAATAGCGATGGGATTTTTTTATAAAAGGATATGGAAACATTTGAATCCTTGTTTCTGCCTGCATGTTTGCATGTAATAAGGTCTGCATGCAAACATGCTATAATGCAGTCGTCCCATTAGCTTAATCCTTCTCAAATGAACATAATCTGGAATATTTTCCTTTGAAGTAGAGTTCTGATTGTTTACAGAATGGGATATTGAAAGAACACATTGGAAATTATCAAATTGTAAGTAGATTCTGGAATTGTCATTTATAAAATGCTCACACTTCATCAATTTTAAATCTTATCGTTTCTTGAGTTAAGTTTAGAATTTACCCGTAATGAAGATGTTTATTGAATGGAAACAATTTTAAAAGGAATATGTATCGAAACAACCATTAGTTCATATCATAGAATTGCACTTAATATATTCATGTTAATCTCATAATGCGATTTACCACCGTTGCTATTCAGAGAGCTTTTTCTGTTAACTTTATCATTCAGTAATCACAGTTATTACACCACAGCCATCGGTAAATTCTCCAGGCACCGCTGATGGCCTCTGGTCTATACAATACACAGGGGTAAGTAGAAACCCCAAAATGAATTATTTTCTAACACAATCTAGTGATCAACACTATACCCAATGCTGTAGAGGCACTGCTCTATAACACATATTTTAAGGTATACCTTTTCTATCTGCTACCTGCTAAAGGATTGCTGTAGGTGAGATTGCCTCTAAACTATCAGTAGGCCAAGGGATGGGATGCAAGATGAGTAGCCTATAGCAAGAGGGCGATATGGGATTGTTTCTAATATTGTATAAGCTAGAGAATTGAATGCCCAATCAAGTGCAAGCAGATAAACATTTAGTTTTGCAGTGTATTCATTGCATTTACAGCTGCCAGATTCTTGCGACCGGCACTCCATTTATTAGCACTATATATACATACCTGGTTCATAGCATCTTTTCATACATTAAACGAGTAGAGAACTTGTTTGACTGGCTTGTCAACAAAACATGTATTGCACAAAGGTTCCAAAGGGAAAGCTTTCAATGGAACAATAATATTTCCTTTCATCAAAATTTACATCAATTTCTATTAATATGACGTGTCTGCATCATAGACTTCAGCTGAATGCTAGCTTCTTCCTACACATAATGTGTATTGTATCTTGAGCATTCAACCTTGATGTACTGGTGCATCAAGTGAAAATAGTTCTTGCATTTCATATGTGCCATAATGGCTACCTGTAAAATATTTATATATATATAGGTCCTACAGCTTTCCTGTTGACCCTCATATTCAAACCTAGCCAAAGGTATTGCCCTAAATTCCTCACTTATTAATAAAGTTGTCAATATGTATTGTACAGAAGTGGATCGTTTTTGTATTGCATCATCAAAGGTTGCTGGAAAATGCTACCATAATCATTGATAATATCCCAAAAAAGAAGGTCCACTTGGATGCTCCAGAGGGAGTCAATAAATTAGGGATGGTTTAAAAGCAGAATGAATACAGGAAAGGACATGGTTTTGTTTGTGTGGCAGTCCTATGCAGTTTCATCTTAAAGTCCTGCTCTCATTAAGGCATTCAATTCCCCCTGTTTTGTCTGAAGGCAGTTGACTGAAGGAGGAAAAAGCAGTATTACTAATGTAGCACCCTGCATACTTCAGGTATTACAGACAGACAAGGGAAAGATGAGCTATGTGACTGTCTTAAGAAATGACACAGACAACAAAATGGTTCTGAAGGTTGATGTTTCAGACAGACTTGTGTAAATTAAACATGGAATGGCATTTAGGCATACATACATGTAGCCTTCTAGTTACCAGGTGGAGGACTAGAATGGCAGAACTGGACGGCCTGCATAAACAGGCAGCCTGTACTTTCAGGCCGCCCAGCCTGTGCTTTTCAGGTCGCCCCTATACACTCTCCCAGCACAGCAGGCTGGTAAGACAGGCTGGGAGCCTGGTGTAGCAGGTGGGGCATCAGGCTTTCACACCTTCTCCAAGCAGATACAGTGCTCTATGTGCCCCAAATCAGACAAAGTACAGATTTAAACTTGTAATTACTCATAAGTGCAACAGACTATAGTCCGGGGCACCAAGAAAGGGACTGCCAAACTATGTTTGCCCTTTTGCATTTCACGTCATGATCCACTACTTTGGCACTAGTAGTCACATCATCTTCATGTAAAAAACGTTTTTTAGCCGAGACTCTGTAGTTTAAGGTAATGACAATGTTATGTTTCTCTGGAGAAATGTGGGCAATTGTGAAATTTGTAAATACCCTAGAAACATTTCTGAAATGTTATATTTTTGTTGACTTTGATTTGCATTAGCACCTATAGAAATTGGAATACACTGTCAGAGATGGAAGTAGTCATCAAATAAATCAGGGAACAATTTTTTCATCACAATGGTACCATTTAGAACATTCTTGTTGAAGAAATGCAAATGTGAGCCTTTCCACAAAGTGAGATCGAAATATTCAAAAATTGCTTAAAATCAGCATTTTGGGGAAGTTTTAATGATATTCCCTATACTTATAGTGTGCCATAAAGAGTGCTTGCCAATATTGTCATGAAACTGCACTTTACAAGCAAGAGAATGAACAATTTCCCTGATTGTAAACATTTATTCCCATGTGTAAGTGTTTAGCTCTTCATCGGGAAATATTTTGTGCTCATTTGAGTTGCTTCTACAAGTTATTTCACATAGAAAACAAGCCTAATTCAATAGTCCCTTTCTTGGTGCCACGGCCTATATGCACTAAATGCATATATAAGTTGGTAGGTAATTAGTTGATCTATTTGCTAAAGGGGGCTTTATTTTTCGCAAATATCATTTAAAAATCGCAAATATGATTATATAAAAGCTATGGTAAAGAACACAGTGCTGTAGCTATACAACCCTGTGTAATAAACGATCCTTTGTCTCTTTATGATATTGGTAGAGTATCAATTAAAGAACAAAGTCGACACAGTTCGGATCAAGTGTTACAGGTTGCAAATCGGGTTTATTCAGAAAACCTAGACAAGCAGTATCTATGTGTGCGAACTCCCTATAGAGTTCGGAACGGGTCAGTAGGCTAATCAGCCGTAATGATCACGGGGTCTCCTTGCCAGCGTGGCTCAGAGTAACCGACGAGTACCGTCAGATGCTGGGTATATATAGGCAGCCAGCCTGCGCGCGCACACGCAGACCGGAAGCCTATAGCGACCTCTGTCCATACCCCAAGCCCGGGGTAGGTGCTGCCACCTACCGTCGGACTGAAGGGTTCGGACTGAGCTCGCAACACAACATCCAACAGCACTCGTCATATAACATACCCGTATAACCCTAGCCCCTACACTACCCCCTACCAGATAATAACCGGGAGGTAAAAAATTAATTAAGGTTAAAGTCCGAAAACACTTCGGACTGGCATTATCTTATAAATACCACCTTAGGGGTTTATTAAAGTTATACCTTACAAACAATATGACGTATACTGTTGAACACAAAAAGGTATTTATTACACACATTTCTACATATATAGACCGTAATGACAATTACGCCCCATTCCCTAGGATAGATGGAGTTAATCTATACATATAGTATACAAACACTTGAAAAAGTACAATATCACAGTAAAAAAATTTCGTCCCTTCAGGACCCCGAGATAATTAAACTCGTAACGAATAATACTTATAAGTGATAAACAATATCACTTTTTTAAAGTTTTAAAGACATATTAAAGTATTATTACAAAAAGACATCATACGTGGTTTTATAGCGAAGATCCGGATCCTCTGTTGATGGTGTTGCATTCCGCCCGGCTTTCAGAACCTACTTCGTTCAGCTCTTACTCACCGGAACGAGAAAGTTCATAGCTCATGCTCGGGAGCTTTTTAGGTGATAAATAGAGAAAAAAAAAATAGTCCTGCCTCCAGGCGATCTTCGGACTTATAATTAGGAGCACTCGGTCCTGATATCCAGAGTTTATATAAAAAAACATCGTGTATCGGATCCATGTTGGTAAAGTGCTCCAGTCCCGAGTTCAGCGTCCCCTCCGGATCTCCTTGTCCTCCTCCGTCAGTACCACCTGGCAGACTGGATCCTTGCGTAGCCAGCCTGCCGCGTTCCTCTGTCCGGACACTCCTAAACCCTTTCTAAGGGTTTTGCTTGTAGGGTTGGTATACTTAGAATACCCCCCCTTTCTCCTAATCGGCTCCTAGAATAGGATAATCCTATCCGGAGTCCGACTCGTCCTCGGAACCGGGTTTAGCCGGCTCCTCTTCCTCCTCAGAGTCCGACGCAGCTTCCGCCAGAGTCAGCTCCTGGAGCCAGAGCTCGATTTGAGCCCGAGTTCCATCCCACTCGTGCATTTCATGCGCGAAGCAGTCTCGGAACCGACGACGTTCGTGGTCCAGCTTTTCCTCGGCGTTCTTAACTGCCAACTTTTGCTTCTTCCTTTCGGTTTTAGCAGCACATCGTTCAGTCCGAGCGTTTTCACGCTCTTCCTGTACGGACTCCGTAGCCGCTGCCTTCTGGGCAGCGACCTCCCTCTGATGGAGATGATGCACCGTGTTTAAGGACAACATCGCCACCTCCTGACTCAGGCCAGCAAGCAACCGATGAAAGTTGTCTTGCCATTGACCGAAGGCCTCCTGTCCGGCTTCATAGGAAGTGAAGTCGGCGGGAGGGAACGAAGGTGGGCTCTTCAGTCGCAAGACTAAACGCCCCTCCTCTGCGGTCTCGGGTGGGAGATCCGGGGTCTGAACTGGCTTCGGCGTTTTCTTTGCTGGAGCCTTCGTCTTACCGGTCTGGGTTAGAGTCTGCGACTCATCACCCGGAACCATCTCATTTTCGGGGAACTCCTCTGCGAAGGACCCCATCGTGCTGGAGTTCGGATCCTCCGGAACAGACCGAGGTGGCCTGCCCTGGGAACCCTTCTTCCAGTCGGTCGTATGAGAGGTGAATGCCGGCCCTTTATAGCCCGGATCCGCCTTCTCCATAACGGATTTCCTTTCATCCGTTTTGGCCTTTTTAGAGTGGGCCTGCTCCGAAGACCCACTAGGTCTCTTCTGAGCGCGCCGCACCTTTCGCGTGCTGGTACGCTTCTGGTACTCCTCGAATTCATCGAAGAGCTCACCTTCCGGAACCCGGTTGTAGTTGCCGTCCGGGTTTACCTTGTAAAAGACCCGGACCTTTCCTCTCTCGTTGGTGCCAAAATCCACCTCGAGATTCTCATTTCGGCCCACTACCGGAGGGAAATGGGAGTAGACTTCCTGGTGGGCTGTCTGGATGCGTTCCGCCGCGACCTCCAGAGCCAAGCCATGCTGCTTAGCAAGATGCCTGATGATATCGGCTCTAGTGTAGAACCAGCCACCATTCGGACAACCCTTGCTCTGCTTTGTACCCACACTCAAGCAGTCATACCGCATGTAGTGACGCAAATGAAAGCGGGTAATATGCCTTGTGTACCGAACCTTGCTGGGCCAAGTTCGGGGCGTTTCCAGTGTCTCGTCGACGTTCAGACAAGGCTCAAAGGGGCACTTGCTAAATGGATGCCATCTAGCCATAGCCCATGCTAACTTAGCTTTCTGGAAAGGCGAATGGTATTTGGTACTACCATTTCGGACCTTGTCCAGGAGCTCAAAGTGGTACAACTGTACCGACTTATCGAGTGGATCCGTCTTAATCCACTCCTCGTCATCAGAGAGACCGTCAGGACCCACCTCCTCCGGAATGTGTGAGGCCCGCTTGTCCTTGACGCAGTCGTTCACACACATGGGTTTAAAATACTTAAACCCACTTGCAGCATTGGCTCGGAGTGCATTCCGGACCAGAACCTGAAGTTCGTCGTCCGGGACTGTATTTCCATCCGATCCCTTCAGAACCGCTTCTACCTCCTCGTCGGATCGACCCCCCTTCCGAGAGGTTACCTTGATGGTCTCTCGTAGGTATTGGTCCCTCCGATTGGCCTTTTCCATGCGACTAGTGTCTGCAGACCTAGCCGCGGCCATGTTCTGTTGGATCATTTCATCCTCCAGAGTGGCATCCAGAATGGACTCTTTGGTCTTCTGTTCCATACTCCGAGCCAGCTTCATTGCTGGCGTCAGATGTCTCCTCTTCTCCCGCCGGTTATGCACGGTCTTGAATTCCGCTGCAGTTTGCAGGTCGTACTCCAAGGCCGCGATAAGTTCGGGACGTCCCTCGGTCTCAGCAACTAAGCGAGCTGTCTCTGACTGTTTGCTGAGATCGTTCATGGCCGCCGTTAGGCGATCTGGGAACCAAGCCGGGAACCTGGCAGACAACTCGTCCAGCCCCCGGAAGGTTCGCATTTGGATCAGATCGAAGGATCTGACCTCTGTGGCGCTCATCTGATCGATGATAGCACCTCGGAGCAGGGATGGGACGTCGGCGTCCTCCTTCTCCCATGCGTCATGCTGATGTGGAGCGAGAATTTGCACCCCCGATCCAGTTGGACCACCACCTGCAGCCTGGTCCAGTTTCCCGGCTTCCTCCGAAATATCCATGGTATTGGATGGTTCCAGAGCAGGCTCGGTAGACTGTGGAGGAGTATCCACTCGGACGGGTACCTCTTTTGGAGGAGGTAACTCCACCCGAACGGGTACCTCCTTCCTTGGCTCCAGGGGAGTCGGGAGGTTGAATGTGATGCCAGACAGCACATCCTGCACTACCTGGACCGTATGGGCTGCGGATGATGTATCCATAGCTTCCTCGGTCCGAGGTGCCTCGGGAGGAACTACCGTTTTCGGACGGGCTCCCCCATATCCCTTAGTACCAGCCATCGCAGCGGCTGTAGCAGCTACTGCTGAGCTGTTGTCCAGCCCTCGCGAGAAGGACAACACGTCAACGGCTGGGGTCGGAGCAGCTGTGGTTACAACTGCCTTCCCACTACCTTTCCCCTTGGCAGGGATCGGTAGGTTGGACTTACTGGGACCCGGAGTCTTGACAGTTTTAGTGCTGTCGGACGTCGGCCCCTTCCCCGGCTGGTCCTTAGCACCAGGCTTCGGATCAGCTTTCTTTTGACCCTTAGGCACCTTCGTAGCAGGAGCCTTGGGGTCCACCGTCTTTGGATCCTTGGAGGCCGCTGCAGTGGCAGCCTTAGAACCCGGCTTCTTCGTACTCGCAGTACTTTCCTTCTTCGGAGCGGGCTTTTTAGGCTCGTCCTTTCCCGGAGGCTTCTTCCCCACACCAGTGTGTTTGATAGCCTTAGTACTAGCCTTAGTATCGGCCGACTTGGACCGATCTCGGGTAGCACCTCGTGAAGTGTCGGAATCACTCCCACTCCCCATAGACAGTTTGCGAGCAACCGTCTTCTGGAGGTTTGGTGATATGCTGAGACTGCATATCCGGGAGGGACGTGCAGTCGTCTCGGAAGGATCCGCCGCTACCTGGGTGTAGGCGAGTCCTTGCAGCACTCCGGAGTCCTCGCTGCCGTCCGGCGACGGGGACTTTCGGATCGGGGACACGGCCGGATCTACACGGAGATCCGCTAGTGTCTGGCTCAACTCATCACCACTAGGGCTCTGAGCATCCATTGCCTCCTCGGTGGCGGATGCCACCTCGGAGTGTCCGGTGAGTTCGGATTGACGGAGCTGTTGCTCGGCCATCCTTACTTCGGCAAAGTGTCTTTCGACGGGAGTTTTGACGGGGAAAACACTAGTTCCCCGTCTCCCTCTTTGTCTCAGACGCACCAGGAAAGAGTACTCACTGCTTACAACTCTTTTACTGACTTTTCTCCTCTTCTAGCCGTCCAAAACACCAACTTCCACGCTGCCGACCAACACCGCTATTGACCGGGGCGAGCCCAAAATCAATATGGCGTTCCCTCGCTTTTGTTTTTAAAACAAAGCGCATGCGCAGCGTCTCGCGTGATTGGACGCGATCCCGTTACCCGGTGTGACCCAATTACTGTTTAATCAGGTCACGACCTTTCCCGCCCGCAGCTCGGGCTCGGGGGATCACACTGCTACGTAGGCGGCTCACAAAAGTCAAAATATACTTCGAATAAAGAGCTCATCAGGAGTATTAGTGGATATTTATGGGAAATCGAAGATTACCCCACCGGATTATCCGTCAGCCACCCTCGGGGAGCACTCTTACATTCTTTTCCTCTTGACTCTGAGCGCCCCTGTTGGTAACATGCATATAACATATAGGACAACACAGGACACCACACTCGTTGTGTAAACAAGCTAGGTTACAGCCCCTCTAGCCACCAGCCTTGGGCTTCGCCGAACGGGTTTCCCGTCCACCTCTCGTAACCTGGCCGAAGGACACTCGTTCTTAACTAAAACTCCAGCCTTGATTTTAGTTTTCCGTGCCCTTCTTCCTTCGCCTGCCGAGACTTTCTTTTTCACGGTCTTCCGGAGCTTCTTTCGTACCACTCTCTTAGGGGTATCCACTGACACCCCTTCCAAAGGTACAAATTTAGCCTCCGAAGTTCCCTTCTCCACCTCCGTTTCCGGGGTGAGCTCCCTTCCAGCCCAAGCACGCAACCGAGCCACATGGCTCGTCCGGATGCGTCCTGCTTCGGACTGAATCAACACAGTCGTTTGACTGATACATTTGACCACAGTGTGTGGTCCATCCCAGTTATTCGCCAGCTTGACGTTGCAGAGCGGTTCGTGTAGGCGGATCACTCTATCCCCCACTACGAATCGTCGCAACTTCAATCCGGTGTCGTAACCCACCTTCTGCCAATTCGCAGCTTTGAGCAAATGAGCCCTAACTGTTTCGTAGGCAAATTTGAACCTCTCTCGTAGGGATTCCACAAACAGCACCGTACATGGTGCTTCCGGACTGATCCCTACCACCCCGAATACTAAATCCGCCGGCATGATCAAGTCCTCTCCGAACACCAAGAGGTTCGGTGTGCAATTTGTCGAAGTGTGGACCGTATTGTTATACGCATGCACCACAAATTCGCATTGATCATCCCAATCATCCATATGGGAGTTCACTAATGGCTTCAAAACCTGGATCAAGGTCCGATTGAACCGCTCCACCTGCCCGTCGGACTGTGGCCGGTACGGATTGGTCCGAGTTTTGCATATAGCCAACTGATGGCACATAGCTGTCCATAGTTTGGACTCAAATTCTCTCCCTTGATCGCTATGTAACATCAAAGGAGCCCCCAGATGGAGGATCCACCCCTTCACCAATGCTTCCGCACAAGTAGCAGCGGTATGATCCTCGAGTGGGTACACTCGGGTGTATTTCGTATAGTAGTCCGAGACCACCATCATACACGTATTACCTTTTGGAGTGGGTTTAACTCCACTGATAATGTCCACAGCTATTCGAGCAAATCTCACTCCGAATAGCTCTTGTTGCAGTGGCAATTTTCCTAATCCAGGACCAGGTTTGCCTAAACAACAGGCCGGACAGGTCTCGATCCACCTTAAAAGGTCGCCTGACATGCCGGGCCAGTAGTATCTCCGACTCAGCCTTTCCAACGAGCGTTTCTTTCCGAAATGCCCACTAGTGGAATGGCCGTGGCAGTAGTACAGGATGTCTTTCCTCATAGCAGCAGGGATTACCATTTGTAACACCCTCCGCTTTCCGGGACAAGTCTTCCACCTGCACAACAACGAGTCTCGGACCTCCAGTTCGTGGAACTGAGCCAAGAAACGTCGCATTTCACGGTTTTCCAGTGATATTTCGGGTCTCACTGGACAGACCCCAGTAGGGACAAGCTCCCTCAGTCGTGATATGGTAGGATCGGCCATCTGGTACGTCCTTATAGTGTCGGTGGACCAATCCAACAGGTTTTGCAACAACCCATCATAAGGCAAACGCACACTCGCTACCACAGCATTGTGAGCACCACAATCCCCACACTCCGGACGCACACAACGGCGTACCGGACGTCTACTCAGGCAGTCAGCATTAATATGCTTCGTGCCTGCTCGGTGCTGGATATGAGAGTTTTCCAGTCCGAACTCGCTGAGGTGATTCAACCACCGACCAATCATTCCCTCGGCGTCCTTAAAATTAAGGAGCCACCTCAAGGCCGAATGATCGGTACGGAGTGTGAAATTTCCTCCATATAAGAAGTGCCGAAACTTCTTCGTGTACACCACTACTGCGAGCAGCTCTCGCTTGGTAGTACAATAATTTCTCTGTGCCTTGTTCATACTGTTACTAGCAAACTCCAGCGGGACCTCTACTCCGTCCTGGATTTGGGACAATGCAGCCCCGATGCTCTCATTGCTCGCATCAGTGTCAAGGATGAAATGCCCCTTCTCCGTAGGGTATCTCAGCACCGGGGTGGTTCGGAACAACGCCTTAATCTCTTTAAAGGCTTCATTCTGTTCCATCCCCCATGGGAAGGGTTCTTTTTTTCTCCCCGGAGTCCAATGGCTCAACCGTTGTAATGGCTGAGACACCCTAGAGAATCCGGGGATGAAGTCCCTGTAATAGGAACAGAACCCTAAAAAGGATCTGATATCCTTTGGTCTTTTTGGAACTTCCCAAGTCTCCACAGTCTCCAATTTAGCCGGATCAGCCTGCACACCCTCGGTGGAGATGATCCGGCCCAAATAGACCATGGACTTCCGAAAAAGTTCACATTTCTTCGGCTTTAATGTCAAGCCATTGGACCGAATTCGTTCCAAAACCTCTCCGAGGTTCAACGCTCACTCTTCAAAAGTCTTGCCAAAGACAATGACATCATCCAAGTATACCAAACATTTGCGCCACAACAGATCACTCAGAAGAGTTTCCATCATAGCCTCAAAAGTGGCCGGGGCGTTGCACAACCCGAAGGGCATCAGCTCAAACTGATACAGTCCAATGTGACTTGTAAAAGCCGTTTTCTCTTTATCCTCCTCCTTCATCCCGATCTGCCAATATCCGGACTGCAAATCAAGGGTGCAGAACCATTGGTTCCCACCCAAAGAGTCCAGAGTCTCATCAATCCGGGGGAGAGGATATGCATTTTTCTTGGTTACCCCATTCAGGCGCCTATAGTCGATACAAAATCGGATAGACCCGTCCTTCTTAGTAACCATCTGGACCGGGCTGGACCAGGGGCTAGTGCTAGGCACGATCACCTTCTGTTCCAACATGGTCTTCACTTGTTCCTCTACCACCGCTTTCTTACCCAAAGGCAAGCGTCGGTAAGGCATCTTGAAAGGCTGTGCATCACCCGTATTGATAGAATGCAACACTTTGTCGGTTCGGCCCAAAGGCTCCCCCTCCACCTGCCATGCATCCTGATACTTCACTACCAGCCTCCTTAGGGAGTCAAGATCCCTCCGATCCGTCAAATCCGTTTCGGAGATCATTTTCTCAAGTCCCTCACTCAGAGCGGTCGGAGAAGGGTCACCCTTCATGCTCACCTGTCCAGCAGGCATCACTGCCTCACTGGTGAACACCTTCCCCAGTATTGTATCTTTCCTTAGATACTTCGGTTCCAACCCGGGGTTAGAAACCGGCACTACGGTCCAAGCACCATCACCCACTAGGGTGTCCATGCCCGTCAAACCGATACTACCCAACATGGCCACATCCGGCTCCACAACTGCCTCTTCCTCTCTCCTAAGCCCCTTGCTTCGGACCAGCACGTCACACGTCTGTCCGGGAGGAATCTTTACAGTTTGGACCACCGTGGCCACTGTCGACACTTGTCGGAGCACACATTGCTCTACCGCACGGTACGGGTGCTCTATCAGGAGTACCCCTGTACCCGGATTCAGGACTGCGTCATACAACGCCGAAAAATCCAATCCGAGTATACCGTCGTCTGCAATATCCGCAATGGTGGGAGAAGCCACATACTCCTTCCCTCCAATTCGGAGCGGTATGAACGCGCGCCCATACGTCTGCATACTTGACCCATCGGCCGAACAGGCGTTTACCCTCGTTTTGAAGTTATCACGACTATCCGGCATAAGAGCATAGAAGTTAGAGGAGATAAAGGAGTGGCTAGCTCCCGTATCTACTAAAAATTCGCCCGCCCTACCGGCCACAGTAACAGACACATACCACCGCCTCCCCCCCAGCGGAGACGGGTTTACAGCAAAGCGTTTAAAATCCTTCGGAGCAGCCAAATCAAGGCCATGTTTCTTCAAATGGTCGAAACATGGATGATCCGGGGAAAGCTGGGTACTCCCTACCCACACGGTGTCTGTGACAGCCGCAACTTCCTCGTTCCTATCCGTAATGGGCCTCCCTGCCTCATTGCCGGGCAACTGTTGGACTGGAATGTTAACCAGGCCGGCATCCGAGCCCCTCAAGCTCGAAGCCACCCCTGATTCCCTTCCTGCCTTCGGAATTTCACTAGGCTCTACCTCTCTGGTATGTTGGCGTACATCATATACAGGGGTCGTCCGCTCGCCTTCTCGGACCACCCCCTCTAGTTTCCCTCCTTTCCGGGAACTTTCAGAGTCGGAGCCGTACACTCCGCAGCAAAGTGACCGATCTCCAGGCACCTATAGCACTTGGCGGTCCGCCGATTGATCTTCCTCCGGTTGGGCTGTGTAGCCCCCTGAATGGAAGTCGTCATCTTCTCAAACAGCGCTGTGAAAAACGCTGCGTCCATTATCGGAGCTTTTGGGTCCGATGATTCCTTCTTCGGAGGAGGGTTTCCACCCCCTTCCGGCTTCCTATTTTTCCACGGCGTTTTAGAGGAATTCCCATTCCTCTTAAACTGAGCTGCAGAAGCTATCGCTCCCTCTTCCTCACTGCCCGAACCATCAGACTGCTCCGGAGAACACTCTATAATGGCCGAGGCCCGGGTGGGCACCCGGTCCCCCAACAGCGACTTCTTGAGAGCATGTATGTCGATGGCCTTAAAAAGGTCATCTAATGACGTATCTGCTCTCCAGGTATCATACACCACATGTTGTATTTCTGGGTCCCTCAGTCCAGCAACAAACTGAGAGAACAATTCCTTAGAGAATAAGGCATCATGGATTCCTGAAGCTGGATGTACCTTCTTCAGGAGTCTCATCAGTGCAAGTCCGAAAACCCTCGGGGCCTCGTTCTTGCCTTGCACTCGCTTCTTAAAAGCGACCATCGGGTCAATCCGAGCGGAGTCTCCGTATAGGATAGTTCCGATCTCTACCAGTTGTTTGAAAGTGCCGCGGGGTCCGCATTCATCTTTCCACTGCTCCACGGCCATCAGGCCATCTCCCAAGCGCAATCCCTTACAGACGTACGGAATTGCATCCTGTTGATCCCACCCACTGAGGTTGATGTCCTCAACGGTGGCTCCCAACCACTCTTCCCAAGAGTTTTTCTGCCAGTAGGGAAAAGGCTCGCTAGCAATGCGTCTAGCAGCGTTGGATGACCCCCTAATTTTAGAGGTTATCGCCAGGCATTTAGAAATGGAAGCCGAGGCGTCCTTTTCTGTACCCACGTTGTGCAATCCGATCCCAGCTATTGCTGGGTTTGTATCGTACAACTCTTGCAATTCTGTACTCAGAATTGTTCTCCTTGGAGCCCTCCTCGGACTCTTTGCGCCCGGAGTCGTCCCCGGAGTAGCGCCTCTGGTAGGCAAGTTATTCTGTCTCTCCAGATAGGTCTGGTAGGTACCATACGACACCAAATCCTTAGTGGGGTCCACACCTTGACTGAACCACCAATTTTTCTCCTGGTCAGTCATATACTGACACTGCTGGGCCAGAGCAAGCAATCGCTGATGCGCCGCTTTCTCTTTTTCCAGTTCCTTGGCCTGTCTCTCAGCCTCCTCCTCTTGCTGTGCCTCCGCCAATTTAGCTTTCGCAGCTTCACCGGCCGCTCGGAGCCCTTCTTGTCGAGCTCTCAAAACCGCCGCCTCCTGCTCTGCTAATTCCTCAGCGAGGGCTGCATTTTCCTTCATGCGTTCTTGTTGCTGCTCAAGAGCAGCCTGCTGTTTGCGATACACATCTCGCCTCTCCAATTCCAAGTTTTTCTGTTCATTGAACAGTATGTTTGCTTGGCATTCTCGCCATTGCGACAAACTCGAGGGAGTTAAGTCGGTCTTGGCCGCCTTATCTTGTTCGGATGCTTTCTTCAAGCGTTCCGAATCCAGTTGTTGCTCATCCAGTTTCAACTGAGAACGTGGACGTGGACGTGCACCAATTCCGATAGTGACCTTCCCCTGCCCGCCGTGTTTACACATGTCGGAGCCGAAAAGACCTGCTTCGGAATTGGACGGATGCCACTGATACCCACCCTAGGTGAGTAATCACTCGCCCTACCTCTACCCCTTGCCCGGCCAACCTTTAGTGGTCGTCCTGGCGTTGAAGTAGACAAGGCACCTTCTACAGTCATCCCACGTCCCATAGGAAGATTTGGGGTGTCTGTAAAACTCCTGTAATAAGGACCTTTCGGACTGTCATTATCAGCAGAAGCGTACGAGGTACTGCTATCCTGTATACTCTCCCTAGTCTCTGACAAAAACTGCTCCAAAGAACTTCTTTTTGCCTTCAGAATGTCACATTCTGACAGTAGACTTCGGCGAGCCTCCCGTAAGTCTTCAGTGTCCCGAACAAGTTCTGATCGGGTCTCCTCCGCTTCATGGATGACGGCATCTCGGGCCGCACAAATCTGATTCAGCTCAGTGTTTGCCTGAACAAAGTCGGAACGGAGTCCCTGTAGATCAGCCTGTTTCTGATCGAACTCCACTCGAACCCTGCTAAGGGATTGCACCAGCTTCTCGTTCTCCTCCAACAAAGTTGAAAGCCTTGCGTCTTTCTCCTTGATTTTGGAAGCTCTATGTGTGACTGCACCTTCCAATGCAATCAGACTGCTTTTCCATTCATTCGACTGTTTCTGAATGGTCAACAACTCCATTTGGGCCATTTGCACACGCTCCTGTATTCTGGCCTCTCTCATGTCGTCGAAACGACGTTCCTCCAAGATGGTAGCCCTCCGTGGATTCGGAGCGGCTGATCTTGACCCACCAACGTTGAACATTGACAGGCTCATTTCATCTAATGAGCAATTCATTATTTCGGGACCTTTGTATCCCAAAAATGCGCTTGTCCTGGATGGAACATTCGCACTCCTGCGGGTATCTGCCTCTTTGACGGCATCTAACCCCTCCGGTGATAAGGCTGGCGCCTCATCGGGAGACCTCGCTGCTCCGTCCAGAGCAGGAGGTCTGCGCTACTGCACAGGCTAACCTGCGTTTCACTCAGAACTGGTCACGGCACCAGTGTAATAAACGATCCTTTGTCTCTTTATGATATTGGTAGAGTATCAATTAAAGAACAAAGTCGACACAGTTCGGATCAAGTGTTACAGGTTGCAAATCGGGTTTATTCAGAAAACCTAGACAAGCAGTATCTATGTGTGCGAACTCCCTATAGAGTTCGGAACGGGTCAGTAGGCTAATCAGCCGTAATGATCACGGGGTCTCCTTGCCAGCGTGGCTCAGAGTAACCGACGAGTACCGTCAGATGCTGGGTATATATAGGCAGCCAGCCTGCGCGCGCACACGCAGACCGGAAGCCTATAGCGACCTCTGTCCATACCCCAAGCCCGGGGTAGGTGCTGCCACCTACCGTCGGACTGAAGGGTTCGGACTGAGCTCGCAACACAACATCCAACAGCACTCGTCATATAACATACCCGTATAACCCTAGCCCCTACACCTGTATACCGGGCTGAGTGACCTGGAAATTCGTGGAATAATGGGCTGGGTGTGTTATGCAGGCTGTCCTGTAAGTCTTCAACTTGGTTACAGTGATTCGTGAGTAAGAGGAGATTACACCATACTTATATTACTGACTTTGGAAATTAGGAATTGAAATTCTGATTTGCAGAAAACCACTTACCATGGTTATGAGATCAGTACATGGCCTCCTCCACAGTTATATCTAGGAGCCAGGGCAGAGGGTCAGGCATGTGACATTGAAATATGTTTACCCAATAGAAAAAAGAACTAACAGAACTAACTCATATGGATCCACATTGGTCTGGGAATGGTTAAAGGGGACTTAATCAGTGCCATTGGGTTTTAGACATGGCATGATCACACCCTTAAAGTGACTTACTGTTACATGCACCACTGTAGTGAAACATTAGACTCACACTGTAACAGAGAAGCCCTACCACTTCCCAGACAAACACATTGGCTATACACATTCACTCATGGGTACACCACTAATCATAAAATTGGCTCCTTGTTTAGAGTCTACCAACATGCCATGCCCTCATTCCCTACTGACCAGGGAGTGGCAGGGAGGGGCAGGGAGGAAGAGTGCTTTAAATAAAAGGCCGGTAAATCTTTAAGGAAGTAACAATTTTGTCATTTAATTGTATATGTGGGCTAGAGAAATATCTATACAAAAGATAGATAGGTTGTCATCACAAATCTGTGCTTGAAGCACATAACGTTGCAAGCAGATATAAAAAGAAAGGAGGAAAAAGAGAAATCACATGAAGCAACTCAGCAAATTCCCCATAGCAGCTTAGATCAGCTCCTGATTGGGCCACAATGTGTGCACTATAATGTGACTGAGATCATGGGAAGTGGATAATGTGCAATATGTATTCACATGAAAAAGGAAAACCTCAGACACCTCAACTGCAGTGCCCTAGGACGTTAGTGTCAATCAGACTAATGGACACCCCTTTGTATTGGTGTCCATTGTGGATAGCAGCGTGCTACAAACATCTGTCCCCTTATTTATTCAAGCTTGTGGACAGCAATCCAAACAAGATAACCTGTTGAGGAAGAGGTGTCATGGTACTTTCAGGATGCACTGAATGGCTTGGATAAAAGTAGTAGCCCATGCTTCAATATCTTTGTTGAACAGCGTTTATGATACTCTTCAATGTTCAAATATGGAAACTTGTAAGTTGGTAAGCGGGCAGTTTGTTGTGTAAATGTCTCAGATTCTCGCTCATGAACAGATTATTTCTTTATAAAAAAAAAGCTCCCATAGATGGATTATACTTACTTTAATTCATTACACACATCTAAATTGTTTAGGCATCTGCATCCAATCATCGGTAAGGCCTAATTTAAACCCACCATTTCAGTTCGCAGGAAGGTAGAGTTTGTCCTTGGACAGCCCAGGTTGACAATTAAATATTCACAAAAAAGCAATTGATTCTTTTAAAATTTAATTTTCAAATGTTTTAGCACAGATATCAGATTGTCAGCCCTGGCTATAAGTTTAGTGTGTTTCCTTGACATGCAAATATTTATTTTTTTGAAATACAAGATTTCCTTTGCTTTAGCACTGAAGGGCCGTATTCAATGACCCCCCCACTGTATACAATGTGGCAGTATTCAATGGGCTGAGAAAAGATTTCTTTTCTTCATTAAATGGCTTCAAATTAAAAAAACAACAAACGCCAACTACGTTGATACCTTCTCCGATGTATTTCACTGGTTGGGGCTTCGTGGGATATGACCCAAGCCCCAACTCGTTAAATACAACAGAGACAGTATCATTGGGCATTGCCATTTGTCTATATATGCATAAGTTAAGCTATAATTGTACCGTTCCTGGTACAACATTGCTTTTGATTCATACCCTAGACAGGAGTAGGTGGTCTCTGGAAAGTAGCGATCCATTTAATTTCCTGATGGCCCTCAATAGCCCACTGCTTGATGTAGGGGACTATTTCAACTTAGCTTTTACCCTGTCTGAAAAGCTGAATCTATTTTCACATTTTAGTTCTGTATGCTCAGATGCAATGATGACATAGGGGAGATTATGAGGTGATAGTTTATCATAGTGTCAGCCAGTGAGGTTCCCTTCACTATAGAGCCTGATTCAAGTGCTCAAATATTGACGTTTTGACAACATAAAATAGATAGACTGCATCTAGCTGTCAGCGGCGACTGACATAATATAGTATTATGGAAAGGTTCTGTTGAGCAGGCTCACTCAGAACCACATTAAGAGCCAATAAAATGTAGATGTAGACTGGGGATCTAGGATAGAATGCCTACTTTACTTTTCTGGTTTATGAGCGTTATCTACACTGTAAGCTTTATCAGTGCTTGCATGTAACATTGTATTATATGGCCTTAGTAATCTCCCATGAATCATTCTGATGTTTTCTGGTATCCACCTACAACATATGGCAAAAAAGAAAATTCACCTTACATTTCTTGGTTTTAGGGATTTACTCCAAATGATTATAAATCATAATAATGGGTAGAATTCTGAGGGTTGTGATGATATAGCGTTGCCATTTACATAGGATTAATGTAGGGATTGAAATGAGGCTCCCCCCTCCCCTTGTAACTACAAGTTCTTAGAGGTCATCCCCATAGCAAGCCATGTAATTTTTGGTCAGGACCCAAAGAATTAAAGATCACCAAAATAAGTATAACTATAGTGCGCATTTCTGTCTTGAAATGTGCAAAAGAGACTCACAACCATCTAGGGTTAACTATTGATGAGGACTGCAGCTTTACCTCAAACAATTTGTACAGAGTAAGGAACTACTAAGTCCTATGTGATGCAGGTACAACCTACTCATGCAATATCTTGAGCCACTTAGCCATTCCTGAATTGGTTTGATCAGGTTAAAAACAGTTCTGATTAACTTCCAAGGGTGTACATAGTTATCCTAAACAACAGAGACTCATAAGTCGGATGTTGTCTTGGAAAATATCTGAAAAGTGATGACTTAATACTTGAGTGTCCCCTTACTGTAAATGGAGGTCAGTAAGATGTCTCCTCTCTAAGATAGAGTACCAGGAAGGAGGACATGCAATGTGACTCAAATAAGATGAATGGGTTTCGAAATGCTAGCAGATGGTTATCCATGTAGACCACCATCACTTTATTACCTTAGGTCAGGAGCATCATCATCAGCTATAGACCTGACCATCCCCTCAGGGCAAAAGGTTTGAACACATCTGTTACCATGAATTTACCATGACCCAGTAAACGACAGCCCTTTAGTTATATGGTTCCCGGGTGGACGCAGGTGTTGCTGGGCAAATTGGTATAATAACTCAGAGGGCTGTAGGTACCCAAGGGTTGGATGCTAGTGTGGATGAAGTGAAGGGGTGAGAGGGTGCTTTAACTGAGTAGACACTCCATATTCACCTTTCCATGTGTGTATCTCCTTTTGGCCTGATCTTTTATATGGCTGGCATACTGGCATTTTGCTTTAGAAATGCAATGTGGATGTGTCTCCTAGTGCAGGAGGTATTGTCACACAAGTACACTACTTATTTATAAACCAAACTTTGTAGATTATTTACTTAGACTTTGATGTGAATACATGCAGTGGTTGGGTACAGAGCTTTGCAAAATGCTACTTGTTAGTCAGGATCTGGCAAGTTGCCACCTCAAACTCCTAATCCTCATATTTGGTCATGACAAAGTGCCATGAATGTTAGCCCACGAAGAGAGTTCAGTATGGGTTACCTTTGTCTGAGTTGTTATCAGCAGTTCATTGCACCCTATAAATGCCGTAATACCCGCTCCTCAACAGCTTATCTTGTTTAGATTGCTATCCATGATGTGGAGCAAATAAGGGGCAAGGTGTGCAACATTTGGAGCAGCCAACATGACATGCTACAAGGGAGACTTACACAAAGTATTTCTCATTAGCCTGATTGACTGACATAAAGAAAGCCCCCTAGAGTGGAGGTAACAAGTTCTACCTTTTTTTCCTGTGAACCCATATGTTATTTTTTTTACATCCTATCATCTCATCCCGGTCAAATAAATCTGTGATGTGAGTGTTATGTTGGTCATAGCAGCCAATCAGAAGCTGACAAAGCTGCTCACAGCTATCCTGCATCTGGGTGGGTGTAATAAATTGTATTCATATCATATCACATTGATAAACAATCGCATGGTCACTACTCAAGATGACTGATAATCAATGATATGTCTCATGCTTTATTGCTTGAATCAATAAGATAAGGAATAGATATAATTTAACTCTGACACACCCATTAGCTCCTACCATATAATCACACTTCATAAGTTGATGCTAGTCTTATAATCTTGTCTATGACCCTTTTTGTCCCAAGAGCCGTGTCTGTTAACATTACTATTTTTATGTATTCTTTATAAGGAGGATTCCTCTTATAGTCTCCTTGTTGAAAAAACAAAGCAGTCAGTCTTTTTAATGCACCACAAACACCAGTAAACCCTTCAGACACCTTGGATAGATTCTGTCCTATGCAATACACACAAGTCATCTGTGATGCCAAAATGAATTATTCTCTACCACAATCCAGGGATCTAATAAAACAGGCATGACCAACGCAGCAGAAACACTGAGCTGGTCTGACTCCTTGAATGAAGTTATGCATATTTGTGTAAGACCTTTTCTATCTGCCAAACATGAATTTGGATCTGGGTAAGATGGTCTTATAATTGTCAATTTGAAGTAAAGGATGCAGACTGCATAGTGTAAGGGCTTGGATTGGGATCATAACACCATGACGGGTTCTGTTGGGCACTGTGTTGCGAGCTCTGTCTGAACTCTTCAGTCCGACGGCAGGTGGCAGCACCTGCTCCCGACTTGGGGTACGGATAGGGGTCGCTATAGGCTTCCAGTCTGCGTGTGCGCACGCAGGCTGCTTGCCTATATATAGCCAGCACCCGATGAGAATCGTCGGTTACTCTGGAAACCTGAATCCAGCGTGCCCATTTAATACATCAGCTTAAGGCCTACTGACCCACTCCGAACTCTATAGGTAGTTCACTTACTTAGCTTTGCCTGTTGAGGTTCTGTGAATAAACATATCCTTCTTTGCAACCTGTACACTTTACCCAAACTGTGTCGACCTTGTTCTTTCCTTAATAACTTATCACCAATATTAAGAGAACGTAGTCGCTTCTGTTACAGTACACCCTAGTCATGTGTGTGTCTTTCATATTGGGTATGATTCTTCAAGGTAGAGAGTTAAAGGCCATATCAAGTACAGGCATTGCCTGTTCACAGAGGTCAGGTTCTTGCATCCAGCCCACTATTGATCAGCACCAGTATATGGTTCATGGCATTTACGCAAGTCACTTTTCAGTTGTTTAGCACTGCTAACAATGTAAGTAAGAGAAATCGGGCAAAATGTGCAACATTTGGAAGATATTCTGATGTTCAATGGTGCATGTAATATATGCAAAAATCCTTTTTTTTTAAAGCATACAGGATAATTATAGAAATATATTGTCTGTTATGGTATCCAATTACACAGGGAAAAAAACCACATATGAATTTTACATAATTTGTTTTTTGTTTGTTTCATTTTTCTTTTAATAACACATCATTTATAAAGACTACTAAGCACTTTATGATTTTTACCTAGAAGGTTCATTTGAAGCTTAACTTGAATTAAGACCGCCTTAAGTCTTACATTTGCATTTTCATGTTAAACAAGCAGGATATTTATATGTCTTTATTCTGATGCAGAAAATATTTTATAAAGTCATTCGGCTTGTCAACAATGTATTTAACAAAGGTTCTTTGAGAAAGCTTTCCAAATTACATTATCGTAGGTTCGCCTTTCATCAAAGTTCACTTTGATCTGTTTTCATCCACATGCATATGACATGTCTGCATTTTAGATTAAAGTTAAAAAATAGTTTCTGCTGGCACATTGTTAGCGTCTGTTTTGTATATATGCAATGTTTCTAGAGCATTCACCAGTCTTGTTGCAGTATAGAAGTGCAGAAGACATAGATGGGCTGCTTAGCCTATAGTACAGAAGTTTAGGGTGTCTTTATGAATAGCAGTAACAGTACCTGTAAATCTTTAATGATTGAAATGTTGCTATAAGCATTTGTACAGTCAAAAAGACAGGTATTTGCTTGTGTGGCAGTCCTATGAATTTTAATCAGAGAATCCTGCTCCAATTAAGATATTTGATTCTTGCCTTTGTGCTGCAGGCCTCTGACTGAGGAAGCAAGAAAGTCTATTACTAATAGAACACCATGCATACTTCAGGGGCACTGCAGACAGACTTACCAGGGATGAGCTATGTGTATTGTCTTAAGGAATGAAACAGGCAACAACATAACTACAGGAGGCTGAGGCTTCAGATTGATTTAAATCATTACACAGAATTGTACAGGTTATTAATTTTACATGCTGTTACTTTTGTTTCTGATGATTTCTAGCCATACATCAACAGCTGATAGCGTCAGTAATATGACAAGATAACTAGTCATAATTTCATCATATAAAATTTGTCAATTAATTGATAACAAAATAAAAGTCATTATGGAAAGAATAAAGTTTGGTGGTCCCACATTAGTGTGACAGGGTTCAACAAGACTTTCCCTGCGCCATTGAGATTTTGGCACAAAAAACTAGTAGGCACATTATACTGACACTGTGACAGAACACCCCTGCCCCCCTTCCTATACACACACATTCCAATCAAATTGTGATCACCACTTGTATGTTTCTGAGGTCAAACAATCATATCTTACTCAGTCATTATGATAGCCATATGTTTGATGAAAGCAAAAGTATTGAGACAAGTTGCAATGTGCATAACAGTGGGTCCAAAGTTAGGCTAGATAGAGATTTCCCTCTCGCGACATTTCATATACCAACAAGCCTATACAGGCATCTTATGTTTGTATTGTATATATAATTCTGTTATCAAGAATACATCGAAACTGCCATCCGGCTTCTACATCATAATACACTTATTACACCTCAAATTATATTGTTACATGTACTAGTTAACCATAATATGTATTAGGGCAATAGTCCCTTATTATATGTTTTCGTCTTGGATGTACTGATTTAAAATCCAACGGAACTCGTTTTGATTGATGATGTTTTTTGGAACATCATTTATGATTAAATACACACTGCAAAATCAAACATATCAAGAACCCCGGATGTTAATTGAAAAAGATGATCAGCATAGACAAACCAAAGACAAATAATGTTCGTGGGAAAAGAGATGCATCCCAAAAGGTGAATACAAATTAAACAAGTTAAATGACAAATCTGGAGTCATATGTAAAACAAATAGATACTTAAAGAACACAAATATAACCATCAACAATTTTGGCACATTTCTTACAATATTTTACCAGGGCAAACTAATTCCAAACCAAATATTAACTGAACTAATGAATCTAGCAACACCCCTGTTCCTTTAAGCCAAACAGCCAACCTTATTAATGAATATTTTAAAAGAATCATACCAAACTTTGCCGCAGACATGACGGAACCATGGCAACTCTATGATAATATTTGCCCTAATCAAATTGCTTCTTTTGAGAGAAATTTACAAGGAGTAAAAAAACTAGCTAGTATCAATATTGATAAATCCTCAGCTGAAAAATGCATTTCTACTTAAGTTCTAAAAGAAAACATTTCAGTCCTCCCTGGATAGAGTTGCCAAAATCTTTAACATACATGTCCTTCTCAGAAGAATGCACATGTTACACAAATTCTACAACTGAGTATTTCAATGTCAGGCAACATCTACTGACATATTTCTTTATTACGCTTCTCTTGAAAGAGAGGTTAATTGCAAAGCATAAAGCTTTTTTGGAAAGGAAAAAAGAATTTTAATAAAAAAACAGAGTTGTTCTGTCTCATCCCCTTCTAGCCACAGGGCATTAAGCTCCATGGTATATGTCACAGCCGATGTCCCTGAGCAGCTTAGAGCAGCTCCTGATTGGTCCCCAACGTGTGCATTACAATGTGACTGAGATCATGGGAAGTGGATAATGTGCAATATGTGCTAACACAAAAAAAAGGGAAATCTCAGTCACCTCCATTACAGTGGCTTACAACGTGGGTGTCAATCAGGCTAATGGAAACCCCCTTTGTGATGGAGTCCCTTGTGTTTGGTAGGGGGTTACAAACATCTGCCCACATATTTGCTCCAGCTTGTGGATTACAATCCAAACAGGACAACTGAGGAAGCGGTATGATGGTCCATTCAGGGCTTAGAGCCCACTAAATTGCTTCTAAACAGCACTACACTATGACTAGAAATAGAAATACAAGCATTAAGAGCAAGAGCATTTCCTTACATTATATATGTCTACTTGTAACTATAATGTTCCGAAATAACTTTAGAGAAGATGGTCATGGGATATTCCCAAGCACTACCCCTCACTGATTTAACAGTAGTTAACGATGAAGGAGGTCTATATTCTATTACTGGTTCTAACAAGGAAATCAGTATATATCACATCTACATGGCCAGGCCAAACAGAAATGACCCAATCAATATTAAACGATAATGTACAAATACCCACTAGCAATAGTAAATTTAGAAGATTGCCCCAATATTCACACGCATGGGCAACTACTGTCTGTGAATCATCCACCAAATGGCAATTTTATAAATTAAACCAGAAATAAACAAGGTTAAATTTCAAATGCTATTCCCATTTTCAAATTCTATTTCACGTTGGCCAATTTGAAAAGTGTGAGAGTTGACTAGAAGTTGAGGTAACCCAATTACCATAGGTATTTGCAGCGTAGAATCATTTCAGAAAAGTCCATGTGCTTTGATTATATTTATGATTATAGATTGGCTTCTTGTAGAATCTTCTGAAAAATCTGTTCACTGAACATTGAAAGATAGAGGTCAAGGTGTATAGCTGCACACCATTTGTTTCATTCGATACCTAAAACGAACGATGCAGTATTTACATTAGTAAATGACATCTATAGATCTAAACACGACAAGCATGTTATGGTGTCATGTTTCCTGGATGTGCGGAAGGCTTTCGATTGTATAAACCATGCCAAGCTTATAGCCTGCATGAGAGACCTTGACCTACCTATTATTTACTGTGATTGGTTATGTGTGTACTTAGCCAATAGATCACAACGTGTGGTATCTAATAACTCAACCTCAAGCCTGAGAAATATAAGCTTCGGAGTGCCTCAGTGGTCGATACTCAGCCCACTGTTATTTATATGCTATATTGATAGTCTTCCTACTGTGATTTAAAATTGTAGGGCTATAAAGTATGCCAATGACATTGTGTTGTACATCAGCGAAAAAATTTAATCTGTCGCAATGTCTAAACTGCAGTGTGATGCTAATGATGTTTGCAACTGGTTTTCGTCTAGTGGTTTGTGCATAAACACAGACAAAACCAAAATCGTTGTTTTTGCCCCATTGAAGTCGACTGTACCCAGTAATGTCAGTATTACTATGGGCAACAGAACACTTGAAACATGTAAGCAATATGAATATCTTGGCATAATCCTAGATAACGACTTTACTCTAGAGAAAAGTGTCAGTAAAAGTGTAAGCAATGCCAATATCAGTAGTGTGTAATGCTAAGAAAGATGCGCACAAAAATTACTACATTTACTGCCAATCTTGTATACAAACTGACAATTATGCCTGTAATGGGACACTGTGGTTACTTATACAATGGCCTCACCAATGCCAAACATAAAAGGCTGCAACTTATGCAGAATCAATGCTTGAGCACATTTCGCAATGTATAACATAAGTTCCCAGTAAGCAGTCTACACTGAGACACAGGAGTAGACAATATAAGTGTGAGATTTGATGTACAGCTGGGCCTGCTGCTCCACAAGTATCTGTACGGTAACAGGCATGATGCTAAATGTCTGGGTCTGAGGTCCCAAAGGGGGGGAGTGATGCGCTCTACCGGTATCGGAATGTAGGAGTACCCAGTCTCAGCCCTGTGGGGCTATATGAAAAGTCCATTGTACCGAGGTATACATCTATGGAACCTGCTAAATGCATCTTGCCGACTTGCCTCATACAAAGACACTTTCAGAGACAAAACTAAAGCCAAAATACATGAGATCTTCTTGAGAAGACAACGAGAGAGAGGTCGTTTTAAAGACGATAGCCACTCTTCCAATGCGTTATACTGTATAATTTAATAGATCCTAATATGTCCTAAAATACTACATGTAATAGCATACTGATGGAACTAATATTTGTATGGACATGAGATAACGATTCTCATTTTGAACTGCAACTGTGTTTTGAAAATCACTTTGTGAAATAAATACATTCATAAACTCAAAAACAGTGATACATAAAACTAACGATATTAATGGCCGAAACTGTCAAATGATTATTGACACATTACCAGTTTTGACTTGGTCTGGTTGGGGTAGGTTCACCCTAAAACGGCCCCATACCTCAACTCGGCTACCTCCCTCCAGGGTTGATAAAAAGCAACATGATGTTAAACCAAGAGTGCCAACTAGTTGAATCAATGTTATTCAACAAGATTTACATTTTGTACATGTCCATTGAACACCATGTGCATTTTATACACCCCGACTTAGGTTGAACCTACCCTAGTGCTTTGATGTTGTTTCTCCATCAATGATGAACTGAGAGTTGCATCCAGAGACTCCATTGCACTTGTTGTACTGCATTTACTTTACAAAAGCCCCACTTATTCAAGTGTGCTTTAAGCAGTTGAGCAATGCAAAGGAATGTGTGTCAGGGTACATTATACCAACACAGTATTACCGTAGTGTAAAAAGAAGGAGTGAGAGAGGTCATTGAGGTTGGGGATTTGTGTATACTCTTAGTTCACTTAGTGTAACCTAGAAGGTACAGGGTGCTCTAACAAGTCCACGAGTGTCTCAGCCATATAGGTAAGTGACCTTTATTCCAAAGGGGGAGGGGGCTATCATCCCTGTGCCAATTATGAGAGGTGAAACCCCACAGGGCTTGAAGACAGAGTTTCTATATTCTTGCAGGCCGATCTCCATGGGGCAGATACTTCTGATCGGTGTAACATACATATAAACTGTTGAATATGAATTGTTTCTTACCAGTGATCTTTTCAGTTATTCCCTTTAGTGTCAGAGTGTTTGATCCATCTAGGCGTGGAGATACATAAATGGCTTAAAGGAGAAGAGAGGAATAATGTGTATTGATGCCTTAATAGTTGGAACATTCCGTCCCATAGACTTTGTTCAATGCTAATTATCAATTCAGTGCACACAATCACTCCTAAATGCAGTTCCTTCATTGTTCACATTCTATATTGAATTGAACAATTCAAAAATTGTTCCTGCTGACAGAGATTCAAAGTAGGTTGCCAGGGGATTGTTTTGGAATCCTATTAGAATTAAGGCTGTGTCTCACGACCTTGGGACAATGTTTTTGTCTCTGATCGGGTGCCGTCTCTGACCGGCTGCCGTCTCTGACCAGGTGTCAGAAAAAGGTGTTTTAAGAAGAATTATACTCATATATATAAGGATTTGGAAAAACGTTATGGCGGTTGTTATATAATCATAGTTATAATTGTAATTAGCCTCCTGCTGTTAGTATTTTGACCTTATCAAGCCAAGCCGGTCAGAGACGGCACCCGGTCAGAGACGGCACCTGGTCAGAGACGGCACCCGGTCAGAGACAAAAACATTGTCCCAAGGTCGTGAGACACAGCCTTAAGGGAACTGTTGTGCCCTGTTTCATGAAAGGTCCATAGATATTTAGGGGATATTTGGGGAAATCTATAAATGAACTGTCTAAGAAAATGTCCCTACCCATACAATAATCAAGAAAGGTGTGCTTGTTCTTCTTACTATAGCCTTGCTATCTAGGTCTTAATATTGATGTGAAATCCCATAATATTGTTATGCCAGCACAGCAGGTATACACAACTAATTTGGAAGAGAAGCTAACGTTATCTGATTTGTATGGATTCAGTAGATTGAAGTACGATAGACACATTTTAGTTCACGATCTTTTGCTTTTGTGACTGGAATACAGCACACCTTATCATTTTAATGTGTTATTTCCAATGTTCAAACCGTGCATCAGTTTCGCCAATTTGAAGAGTTTGAAGAATGCTGACAGGAAGACACGCAAAGCTAATAACAAGTGGATGGTGCTGTTGAGAATAAATCAGGGTAATAGAATTATCACTAAAATGATTTAATTAATTGATTTCCAAATCCTGAACATGTTATTAATAATTATATCTGCTATTCAAATCTACTAAATCATACAGCTGCATAAGTATGTGGAATATTCTATTGTCAACATGAAACCAGATTGCCAGCTCAGATGAAACCTTGGGTCATTATAAAAGAAACCCCAAATAAAATGGCCTAAAGAAATAGACAAAGGTTCACTAGTTTTAGTCTGTTAAAAAGGTTATAATTATGAGCTAAAATGCGGCCCCACCTTCAAAGAAAGAAATAACCCTTTCAGCAGACTAGAGGAGTGTACACATTTGTGTCAATCGATTACAATTACCAAAGTTATGATGGGGGGACCCTAAAAAACCTTATTTCTAGGCATTAAAAATGTAAATAAACCCCCATTTTGATGACGCCACAGGGCTGTGAAATACAAGCGTATGTTATTTTACGGGGTCTGTGAAATATGGCCTACCTTGGTTAAATCAATAATGCTGCAGTATTCCATAAAAAAAAGTAATGTGTTCATAAAATGATCAATAAAAGTGTGTTTTTCTGTTTCTTTTGTTTCAGACACAGACACAGTCACAAGTATATTTATCTTCTTAAAAATATCATTGATTGTATTGCAGGCTTATTCATTTAAGAGGTTCATGTTCATGTCAGAAGACTGTCTTGGACACATAATTACCATTTTCGGAGCCTTGTCTACAATTATTAGCATTATCATTTGCTCTTTAGGACTATTCCTCTGTTCTCCTAGTCAAATCATACGAGGTACTAAGCCTTCTTAATGCCCCAAAACTGCCAGTAAACTCTCTGGGCACCTCTAATGGACTATGTCCTGTGCAATATAGGAGAATCTCTAGAGACAGACATCTCAATATGAATTATCATCTGCCATAATCCAGGGATTTAGACGCTAACAGCAGATGCATTGCTGCACAAGTACAGAGCATTCCTGACTTTATGAATCAGTGGGATATATGTCTGGGTGTGCACCTCAGCTATACTTCTCCCGTATCTGAAACTCTCTAGGGGCTGGGTCTTGATCTGAGTGGGAATACTTCTACAGTAGCAGTTATCCAAGTGAAGAGATGTCCCCTGAGTTGTTTAAAGGTGCACTTAACCCACGACGTCATTTGCGTACAAAACTTGGCAGGGCTAGGTCCTGAGCTCAGTGCGCCTTTAAGGTAAGAGGGATTTATGTGACTTATGGAAATAAACAATTGAGTACAGTCAATATTCCAGGCCGTCGACTTTTAAGTAGTTGTGAGAAATATTATGTGGTTTGTGCTTATTGAGATTTGACAATAGCTAACCATTATTAGTTTCTGCATGATAACACAATATGGCTTCTGATTTAGACCATTTGTAATTTTGTTCAGTTTTGTAGTTTTTGTGCACCAAATTGTACATTTGCTTATGACTTGACCCAAACTTAGAATGTAAGTTGCATACCAGATACCTGATTGTTTGTATATATATACACACTTTATATTCAGTATTCAGTCATAACGCACATGCCTGTGCTCTGCCTGCCTACTGCTGTCCCTAATGGTGCTCACTAATCCTTACCTGCTTACTGCACTTATCACCTTACGTCTTGATGGGTGTCAATAAGTATTGAAAGGACTCAGCAAAGTGCCTGAATTAGACTAATGGTTAAGGCTCAACTGTTTGACACTGAGGTTCTCAATGGACAATCAATTATTTATCAACTTAAATGAAAGCTGTGGCACTGGACAGTTCGTTGAACCGTCTTCTTTGATAGGTATTGATATAAAAAAAAGACAAGGTTTGTGAGATGCTCATGTCAATTATAAGTCAGATCTGTTTAACATCATAAATAATATGAACCCAAATAATAGTGAAAATGCATTAAAACAATCTGAACACTTCAGATTCTGTTTAACCCTGAAAGATGACAGTATGTTGGTGCCTCATGCCCTTTGTTTGAATAATGTCTGAATGAAGTGCCTGAAAGTAAAAATCAAAATATGGTTGTACCTGCTCTAATTGAAGTACAAAGGATTGTAAGGTATTTTCCAGTGCAATGCAGTGATTATCCCTAGTAGCAAGCCCCCTCGGGGCCAATTTGGTTTTAGCTCAGATTGGCTGTTTGAAGTCTGGCAAAACTGAGCTGGGTTTCATGTTGGGCAGATGGCTGGGCTGAAGTGTGGCCCCGATCAGGCTGCCCATTTTGGTCTCAGATCAGTTTCAAAGCGGGCTGCCCGAGTTGGGCTCAGATCAGTTTCAAAGAGGTTTGGACAGGGCAACTGGTCTAATAGTTCTGATGATTGACACCAGATGTCACTACTATACAATATCTAGAGTTTTCCAACAAAGCCAGATGAAATTGACATTATATGATAATACAATAAAATGTTAAAGTGATGTAGAATAGGAAACAATAAATAGATATTCTCACAGTTTGGAAATAAGATAGAATATATATTTGAATGATGAAAAGGAGGTTCTCTAAGCAGCTATCCAGTGGAAACACTATTTCTGTGGCATTACAATCTTAATACAAGACTCATGTGCCCCATGTAGGTATGAACTATGGCTTTGAAGGCCAATGTGCACCATGGACACTTGTCTATACTGCATGTGGCTCAAACCTGATGATAATAGGCCTGCTTGATACTTCCATTATTGGGTAGGAAGAGTATGATTATGCCTTGGGTTGATTAGCAGGACCTAGGATATCTGGTTCAACAAATACAAGAAATCATTGGAGAATGATTGAATAGATTCTAAAAACCCATAATTATCCCATCTTAGCCCGCTTTAAACCCGTCCAAAAACTGATCTAAGCCCGCTTTCAACCCGTCCAAAAACCGATCTGAACCCACTTTCAGCCCGTCCAAAAACCAATCTGAGCCCAAAGTGGGCTTCCCGTCCAAAAGCCGATCTGCGCCCAACATAGATTCTAAAAACCCATAATTATCCCATCTTAGCCGGCTTTAAACCCGTCCAAAAACTGATCTAAGCCGCTTTTAACCCGTCCAAAAACCGATCTGAACCCACTTTCAGCCCGTCCAAAAACCAATCTGAGCCCAAAGTGGGCTTCCCGTCCAAAACCCGATCTGCGCCCAACATGGGAAGCCCGCACGGGGCCAGACCAAAGCCCAGTGCCCTAAACCGACGGGAGCCCGTCGGTTAGCCCACTCTGGGCCAGACTTGCAAACACAGTCTGGCCCCGTCCGGGGCCACAGTGTGTTTGCTACTAGGGATGTTATCCCTAAACCTCACTCACTTCTCTCAGATCTACAGTAGTACTTAAACATGAGACCTACTGTGTGTTTGCACAGCCTCTACTGAGAGGTGATAAATCGTGTAAGGTATAAAAGCAGTAGAATATTGTGAACAGCAGGTTTTAACTTTTTCATCCAGTATGTGCCTTTTGATCTTACATTCTTGCTTCCATTAGGGTGTTCAGTTCCAACTTTAAGCCTTAAGATCTGCAACAGCTGGAAGGATTATTACAAATGCATACTTGAGGGGAGCTGCAGTTGAACTGAAACTAGCTAAAGAGTTATGTACCTGTCTAGGTAAATGCCAACGGATGACTGTAGCTGATAGGTAACACTCTGCACCGAGACAGGTTTATGAACATCCAAAGTTACTTTTCACTTCATCTAAAGTCTAATTGGAATGTTTTACAAGACAGATAGTGACAGTACAAAAGCAAAGATTCAGAGTCATCACTATTCACACCTAGCTTCAGTTTTCTTCTGAATAATTATGATAGTGTATTTATTTAACCATCTGCTGAAGTCCTCTCTCTTTTTAACCATATAGCATACTTAAACAGCCTACTGCAACATTAAAGCACTATTTAAGAATTAACATGTAGGTAGGGGACACTAGAATGACACAGCTATCTCTGAGCCATGATCATCCTTTAGAGGACATGCTCACATGTCACAAACTACAAGTAGTAGACGTTGGATAACAAAATGGTAACAGGAACCACTTTGTAGCGCCAGCCACCTGCATGACTTTCCAAAAGTGCCCAAGCAGGCTGGTGCCTATATTGTTGGGGTACTGGGAGAGCTATCTCTCAGACTCCCAGAACACTTCAGGTTACAAGGTAAATGCCGCAGGCTACTGTTTCTTGATTGGTGATTTAGGAGTGACGAATATTTTGCTATCCATATATTGCTGACATGTGGCTAGTTGTATTCAATCTTCTGTATCTGTCTTTATTGAACAATATATCTCTATATTAATCACAGTTGAACGTGTCTAGTCTTGTTTACACATAATATAGTATACATCTCCTCCAGTCATATTGCATCCATCCTTCTCTGGAGCTTTGCTCTCCAAACATGGAGTTAAGCTAAGCCATCCAGTATTCTAAAGTATACCAAAGCAACCTATAAATATCGACCATCCCATAAAACTATTTCAAAATGAACACTTTATTTAACATGATTATGTTAGGTAATCATGTGCTCAGGTGTGTCTGGGTGTGTCAAACCACATTGTCAAAGCATAGTATTGTTTCGGGTCACTCCACCAGCCAAGCAGCATTTCTGTTTTATGATACAGATCAGATCAAGATGATCAGATGAAACATTGGTCAAAGATACATGTATGTTGGTAAGTGTCTCTTTTGTAAAAGTATTCTCCCATCTGCAGGCTTCAGTGTTATGAGCTAATAGGATTATTTCTGTCTTGAGCACTTAGTTTTAGTCACCAATTTCGCTTCTTCTTTCAATAGAAACACCGACAAGGTTGACTTTGTTTTGTGAGAAGGGGTCGCTTTAAGTGCCTTGATGAAATACACTTTGATGTTATTTATTCTGTCTTCATGACAGCATTTTGGCTTTTAAACAGGATGCACACTTTACAAAGGCCTTCTAAGGAAAGTTCTCAAAGGTGAATGTTATTTTTTATGTCCCCTTACCCAATGTCTCTTAGATCTGAAGTCTGCACATTGTTTATGTAAATCAAAGCATTGAGCATCCTTGAGATTAATTTGTTAATATTTACATTCCATCTTTCGTATCTAACCATATTGATCAAGAATCTCTATATTTCTATTATAATATTCATTGTAATACACCTTCATGAATGTTTCGGAGCAGCATGTTTGAAGAAGGAAGACAGTGCAGATAAACAAACCTACCTCTCGCACTCCGAAATACCACTGACCTATCCACCAAAATGCAATATATCTATTTGGATTGACCTCTACAGTGAAGAAAAAAGGCTATTTCCCATATGGATTTCATGAGACTGGTTACTCTGAAGGGTGTGCATGTTTAGGCGAGGTGTTAGACAATAGCGATGAGATTGTTTTTATAAAAGGATATGGAATTATTGGAATGCTTGTTTCTGCCTGCATGTTTGCATGTAATAAGTTCTGCATGCAAACATGATATAATGCAGTTGTCCCATTAGCTTAATCCTTCTCAAATGAACATAATCTGGAATATTTTCCTTTGAAGTAGAGTTCTGATTGTTTACAGAATGGGATATTGAAAGAACACATTAGAAAATATTTAAATTGTAAGTAGATTCTGGAATTGTCACTTATCCTTAGGACTGCCGGTACTTTCTGGAGGCGCACTGCCATAGTGTATTGTTTCCAATGCAAACGCAAAATCTTGGCTTTCAGGGGGCCCTTTTTCCTATACGCATTGGCCCGCTATGGCAGTGCTAAGGATATAAAATACTCACACTTCATCAAAAGTCTTATCCTTTCATGAATTATGTTTAGAATTTACCCGTAATAAAGATATTTATTGAATTTTAAAAGGAATATGCATCGAAACAACCATTAGTTCATATCATAGAATTGCACTTAATATGTCCATGTTAATCTCATAAAGCTATCTACAACCGTTGCTATTCAGATAGCTTTTTCTGTTAACTCATTCAGTAATCACAGTTAATACACTACAGCCATCGGTAAATTCGCCGATGGCATCCCGTCTATACAATACACATGGGTAAGTATGTCTGTGCCGTCCAAGGGGACCGGCAGACGAGGACAGGTGTGTTCGACCCTATTGCTAGACCGATTCACCTCCAAAACTTCTTCTGTACCATGTGACACCACCAGGACAAAGGTAATTTTTTTGCGGAAAGCCACTAAACTTCACAGCGAGGGCTAGATACATAGCCCCCCCCCCGGTACCTGGTACCAACAGGGGAGGTTAGACATTAGCCTTAGGAGTTTGAGAAAATGTCACCAAAAAATGATACCCACACATGGGTAAGTAGAAACCCCACAATCCAGGGATCAACACCATACACAATGCTGTATACAGACGCACTGATCTGAAACGCACATTTAAGGTATACCCTTTCTATCTGCTACCTGCTAAAGGCTTGCTGTAGGTGAGATTGCCTCTAAGCTATCAGTAAGTCAAGAGATGGGATGCAAGGTGAGTAGCCTATAGCAAGAGGGCGACATGGGTTTGTTTCTAATATTGTATAAGCTAGAGAATTGAATGCCCAATCAAGGGCACACTGATAGACATCTTGTTTTGCAGTGTATTCATTGCATTTACAGCTGCAACTAGGTCTGCAACTAGGTCTAGGGCCTTATATTGGCACAGGAAATGTACAACATCATTGTATCTAGATTAATATTGACTCATTTAAACATCTATAAAGTATACTCCCGGTTTATAAAGATAATAGAAAACTCGCTCCTCACATCAGATGCATTCGTGCATTATAGGACAACAGAAAGTCTCGACATGGGGAACGTTGTTTTCTATTCTCTCAATACAGTTATTAATATGTATTGTACAGAAGTGGATCGTTTTCGTATTGCATCATCAAAGGTTGCTGAAAGTTGCTACCATAATCATTGATAATATCGAAAAAACAAAGTGTACTTGGATGCTCCAGGGGGAGCCAATAAATAGTTTTAAAGCAGAATGAATACAGGAAAGGACAGGGTTTTGCTTGTGTGGCAGTCCTATGCAGTTTGCTCTTAGAGTCCTGCTCTCATTAAGACGTTCAATTCCTCCTGTTTTGTCTGAAGGCTGTTGACTGAAGGAGGAAAAAGCAGTATTACTAATGTAGCACGCTGCATAGTTTAGGTATTGCAGACAGACAAGGGAAAGATGAGCTATGTGACTGTCTTAAGAAATGACACAGACAACAAATGGTTCTGAAGGCTGATGTTCCAGACAGACTTGTGTAAATTAAACATGGAATGGCATTTAGGAATACATACATTTAGCCTTCTAGTTACAGTGGTTCGTGAGTAAGAGGAGATTACACCATACTTCCATTAGGCCTGTGTCCACTAGCATATATCAGGTCGTTTGTTGTCTGTCAAAACGTGAATTTGAATACAAATATGAAATATATGTTTTGTGTCCCTGTGGACACAGCTGGACAACAAAATTCTCAAATACAAAAGTTGGAGAGCAATATGCAGGGGTGAAAAATGGACGTCAAATGTGGGCATTTGAATATCTAACATTTTTGATTTTTAGTGCAGAAATTGGAATATATGCTCTTTATTCTATTGTAAAACCTCGTCCATGTTTGCCCTGGGCAATCTGGGCAGCAATTTATAACACCTTGTGGAAACAGCATACCTGCAGTTAAAGTAGAATATATCTACAAAATATATTCCCAGATATGTACATATTACTGGACGTCAAAACGGCCATATATTCCACTTTCCTTGTCGTATAATGGACACAGGCCTATTACTGACTTTTGAAATTAGGAATCGAAATTTTGTTTTGCAGAAAACCACTTACCATATTCATGAGATCGGTACATGGCCTCTTCCACAGTTATTTCTACAAGCCAGGGCAGAGGGCTAAACTTGAGGCATGTGACATTGAAATATTTTCACCCAATAGAAGCAATAACTAACAGAACTGACTCATATGGATCCACATTGGTCTGGGAATGGCTAATGGGGATTTGATCAGTGCCATTGGGTTTTAGACATGGCATGATCACACCCTTAGAGTGAATTGCTGTTATATACAGTAAATACAGTAGTGAAACATTAGACTCACACTGTAACAGAGAAGCCCTACCCCTTCCCAGACAAACACATTGGCTATACACATTCACTCATGGGTACACCACTAATCATAAAATTGGCTCCTTGTTTAGAGTCTACCAACATGCCATGCCCTCATTCCCTACTGACCAGGGAGTGGCAGGGAGGGGCAGGGAGGAAGAGTGCTTTAAATAAAAGGCTGGTAAATCTTTAAGGAAGTAACAATTTTGTCATTTAATTGTATATGTGGGCTAGAGAAATATCTATACAAAAGATTGATAGGTTGTCATCACAAAGCTGTGCTTGAAGCACATTACGTTGCAAGCAGATATAAAAAGAAAGGAGAAAAAAGAGAAATCACATGAAGTAGCTCAGCAAATTCCTCATAGCAGCTTAGATCAGCTCCTGATTGGTCCCCAATGTGTGCATTACAATGTGACTGAGATCATGGGAAGTGGATAATGTGCAATATGTGCTCACAAGAAGAAAGGAAACCTCAGACACCTCTACTGCAGTGGCTTAGGACGTTAGTGTCAATCAGGCTAATGGATGCCCCTTTGTATTGGTGTCCATTGTGGACAGCAGCGTGCTACAAACATCTGTCCCCGTATTTGCTCAGGTTTGTGGACAGCAATCCAAACAAGATAACCTGTTGAGGAAAAGGTGTCATGGTACTTTCAGGATGCACTGAATGGCTTGGATAAAAGTAGCCCATGTTTCAATATCTTTATGGAACAGCGTTTATGATACTCTTTCATGGCCAAATATGGAAACTTGTAAGTTGGTAAGCGGGCAGTTTGTTGTGTAAATGTTTCCGGTTTGCACTCATGAAGCCCTTACAGGTTATTTCTTTATAAAAAAAATAGCTCCCGTAGATGGATAACTACTCTACTTTAATGCGTTAGTTACAAACATCTAAATTGTTCAGGCATCTGCATCCAATCATCGGTAAGGCCTAATTTAAACCCACCGTTTCAGTTTGCAGGAAGGTAGAGTTAGTCCTTGGACAGCTCAGGTTAAAGATTTAATATTCACAAAAAAAATAGATTCTTTTAAAATTTAATTTTCAAATGTTTTAGCACAGATATCAGATTGTCAGCCCTGGCTATAAGTTAAGTGTGTTTCCTTGACAAGCTAATATATATGTATGCATTAGATAGGCTATCATTGTACCATTCCTGGTACAACATTGCTTTTGATAAAAAAGATCCATACCCTAGACAGGAGTAGGTGGTCTCTGGAAAGTAGCAATCCATTAAATTTCCTGATAGCCCTCAATAGCCCACTGCATCATGTAAGGGACTATTACAACTTAGCTTTTACCCTGTCTGAAAAGCTGAATCTATTTTCACAATTTACTTCTGTATGCTCAGAAGCAATGATGACATAGGGGAGATTATGAGGTGATAGTTTATCATAGTGGCAGCCAGTGAGGTTCCCTTCACTATATAGCCTGATTCAAGTGCTCAAATATTGACGTTTTGACAACATAAAATAGATAGACTGCATCTAGTGTCAGTGGCGACTGACATGATATAGTATTATGGAAAGGTTCTGTTGAACAGGCGCACTCAGGACCACATTGAGAGCTACTAAAATGTAGATGTAGACTGGGGATCTAGGATAGAATGCCTACTTTACTTTCTGGTTTATGAGCGTTGTCTACACTGTTAGCTTTATCAGTGCTTGCATGTAATATTGTATTATATGGCCTTAGTAATCTCCCATGAATCATTTTGATGTTTTCTGGCTTCCACCTACAACATATGGCAAAAAAAAATCATTTTACATTTCCTGGTTTAAGGGATTTGATCCAAATGATTATACCGTATTCGACGTAATAAGCGCACACCCCCTAATAAGCGCACACCCCCCGTTTTTGGCCGATTTTTATAATACAAATAACCAAAAAATTCTCAACATTTGACCCCAATTAAACTCTTAACTACTAAAATGTGTCTATAATATTTTTTTAAGCGCACTGTGCGCTTATTACGTCGAATACGGTAATTCAAATCATAATAATGGGTAGAATTCTGAGGGTTGTGATGATATTTTTGATACATGCATCCTTTTGAGCTACTGCTGGAGAATTGTCTGTAATCAGTTGATGGGACGCGCTACACAGTTGATACTACATAGTGTTGATGGACAACACAAAGCTCCAGAAATAACACATTTAACCCTTTGATGCCTACCATCGCCTATAGTAAACATCATGGCAGGCCTAGCGTTGACTATACGCTGTTAGAAGTAAGTACTGTAGCTGAACAGTATAAAAGGAGGTATTTTTGGTTTCCAGTATTACATACTGTACAGCTACAAACTCACCTACTGTAATCCACTATCTGGAGATCATGGGTTAGAGTCCCACCTTGGCACAATAGGTAGAACTGTTAAAATATGCATAAAACATTTAAATAATACAAATGTAGATATTCAAATATCACTAGCTAACATTTATATGTCAATATTGGTGGAAATGCAGGTCAAATGGGTTAAAGAAATAAAAAAAGAAAAACGTATTTCGTATTGTGCCAAGGTACGACTCGATCCAAGGACCTTCTGTGTGTGAGTTTTACAGTAGGTGAGTGTAGCTGAACAGTATGTGATACTGGAAACCAAAAATACCTCCTTTTATACTGTAAATCTACAGTATATCTCGCTGTACAGCTACACTAACTTCTGACAGTGTAGCCAATGCCATTGACATAGGATTACTATAGGGATTGATATGAGGTCCACCCTCCTGGTAACTACAATTTCTTAGAGGTCATCCCCATACCAAGCCATATAATTTTTGGTCAGGATCCAAAGAATTAAAGGTCACCAAAATAAGTATAACTATAGTGCGTATTTCTGTCTTGAAATGTGCAAAAGAGACTCACAACTATCTAGGGTTAACTATTGATTAGGACTGCAGCTTTACCTCAAACAATAAAGACATTTGTACAGAATGAGAAACTACTTAGACCTATGTGATGCAGGGACTTGGTACAGCCTACTCATCCGATATCTGGAGCCACTTAGCCCATTACTAAAGGTGAGGCTCCACTAACCGATTTTGTTCTCAAATCGGGGCTATTTTCACGAATTCAACCCAGATATATACCATAACAATTATATACCTTAGGCAGGGAGGTCCTATACCCCCAGCCATGGGTCAGTGTTTATAAATAATGGCTATGTTAATAAAAAGTGGAAATTAGACTTGCCAAGGCAATATTACATGACCAAGCTCCCGATTTAGGTTCCGAATTTGCATCCCTGGCCGATTTTGGCTCCCGATCCCAAATCAAACAGGTTTGATTTTTATTTATCTGAATGGTGACCTCTCTAGATCTGTGTTTACCTAGTAAAATTGTATACATAACATATCTAATGTAAATATAAACAAACCCTGACACTTTAGATCTGATCTGATCGTTTCACTAATATTATAGGATAGCTAAGGGTGCAAGGGTATAATCGGATCGTGGGAATTAACCAAAAAATCGGCTAGTGGAGCCCCAGCATTAATTGGTTTGATCATGTTAAAAAAGTTCTGATTAGCTCCCTAGGGTGTACATAGTTCTCCTAGACAACAGAGACTCACAAGTGGGATGTGGTGTTGGAAAATGTCTGAAAGTGATGACGTAATACTTGAGTGTCCCCTTACTGTAAATGGAGGTCAGTAAGATGTCTCCTCTCTAGAAGATAGAGTACCAGGAAGGAGGACATGTAATGTGACTCAAATAAGATGAATGGGTTTCGAAATGCTAGCAGATGTTTATCCATGTAGGCCACCAGCACTTTATTACCTTAGGTCAGGAGCATCATCATCAACTATAGACCTGACCATCCCCTCAGGGCAAAAGGCTTGAACACATCTGTTACCATGAATTTACCATGACCCAGTAAACGACAGCCCTGTAGTTATATGGTGCCCAGGTGGACGCAGTTGTTGCTTGGTAAATTGGTATAATACCTCTGTAGGTACCCGAGGGTTGAATGAAGTGAAGGGGTGAGGAGGTGCTTTAGCTGAGGAGACACTCCATATTCACCTTTCCATGTGTGTATCTCCTTTTGGCCTGATCTTTTGTATGGCTGGCATACTGGCATTTTGCCTTAGAAATGCAATGTTGATGTGTCTCCTAGTGCAGTAGGTATTGTCACACATGTACACTACTTATTTATAAACCAAACTTTGTAGATTATTTACTTAGACTTTGATGTTGATACATGCATTGGTTGGGTACAGAGCTTTGTGGTATTGTACCTAGGAAAATGTCTGTTACATTATACAAAACACAAAATGCTACTTGTTAGTCAGGATTTGGCAAGTTGCCACCTCAACCTCCTAATCCACATATTTGGTCATGACAAAGTGCCATGAATGTTAGCCCACAAAGAGAGTTAGGTATGGCTTACCTTTGTCTGAGCTGTTATCAGCAGTTCATTGCACCCTATAAATGCCGTAATACCCGCTGCTCAACAGCTTATCTTGTTTAGATTGCTTTCCATGAGGTGGAGCAAATAAGGGGCAAGGTGTGCAGCATTTGGATCAGCCAACACTACATGCTACAAAGGACTTACACAAAGTATTTCTCATTAGCCTGATTGACTGCCATAAAGAAAGCCTCTAGAGTGCAGATGACAAGGTCTACCTTGTTTTCCTGTGAACCCAAAGTTATGTTATTGACATCCTATCATGTTATCCTTGTCCATTAAACCTGTGGTGTGAGCGTCATGTTGGTCATAGCCAATCAGAGGCTATCTAGAGCTGCTCACCACTATCTTGCACCTGAGTAGGTGTTATATATTGTATTCATATCATATCAACGGCCATTAACTCCTATTATAGAAATCATATTTTTCGATGTTCGTCTTATAGTGATGTCTATGATCCTTTTTTCCCCAAGAGCCTTGTCTGTTAACATTACTATTTTTATGTATTCTTTATAAGCAGGATTCCTCTTATAGTCTCCTTGATGAAAAAACAAAGCAGTAAGTCTTTTTAATGCACCACAAACACCAGTAAACCCTTTCAGACACCTTGGATAGATTCTGTCCTATGCAATACACACAAGTCATCTGTGATGCCAAAATGAATTATTCTCTACCACATTCCAGGGATCTAAAAAAACAGGCATCACCAACGCAGCACAAACACTGAGTTGGTCTGACTCTTTGAATGCAGTCATGCATATTTGAGTAACACCTTTTCTATCCGCCATACTTGAGCCTGGATCTGGGTTAGATGGCCTTATGATTGTCAATTTGAAGTAAAGGATCCAGGCTTACTTAATTTAGGGGCTGGGATTGCGATCATTACACCATGACGGGTTCTGTTGGGCATTATGTTGCGAGCTCTGTCTGAACCCTTCAGTCCGACGGCAGGAGGCAGCACCTGCTCCAGACTTGGGGTACGGATAGGGTTAGCTCTAGGCTACCTGTCTGCATGTGCGCACACAGGCTGGTTGCCTATATATAGCCAGTGCCCAAAAGAACTTCTGGATACCTGAATGCAGTGTGCCCATTTAATACATCAGCTTAAGGCCTACTGACCCGCTCCAAACTCTATAGGGAGTTCACTTACTTAGCTTTGCCTGTTGAGGTTCTGTGAATAAACATAACCTTCTTTGCCACCTGTACACTTTACCCGAACTGTGTCAACCTTGTGCTTTCCTTAATAACTTATCCCCAATATTAAGAGAACGAAGTCATGTCTGTTACAGTACACCCATGTCATGTGTGTGTCTTTCACATTGGGTATGATTCTTTAAGGTGGAGAGTTGAAGGTTACTTCAAATAAAGGCGATTTCTCCACTAACCATTCTTAGCTAATAAGTATCTAGCTTTGTGGTGTATTTATTACGTTCACAGAGGTCAGGTTCTTTCATCCAGCCCACTATTGATCAGCACCAGTACATAGTGCGTGGCATTTAGGCAAGTCACTTTACAATTGTTTAGCACTGCCAAGAATGGCCCATGTACTATATGGCTCACTCTCACCAAATCAGTGCAACTAAAAAAGTGACGTACATGATCGGGAGACGTACATGATCGGGAGACGTACATGATCGGTGACGTACATGATCGGTGACGTACATGATCGGTGACGTACATGATCGGTGATTATTGACTGCCCCAGTCTTTCTGATCATCATATAACATAAGTAAACCTTACCAAGGTGTACATATGATGTGTGGCTTGACATGTAAAATGTTAGACATGTGTATATTCGACTAGGAAGAGAATTTTACTTGACATTTCAATACCGATCATGTACGTCATGTGACGTACATGATCGGTGACGTACATGATCGGTGATTATTGACTGCCCTACCCTTTCTGAACAAGGAAAAACATAAATAAACCTTACCTAGGTGTACATATGATGTGTGTCTTGACATGTAAGATGTTAGACATGTGTAGATGCGACTAGTAAGAGTATTTTACATGACATTTGAAATACCGATCATGTACGTCATGTGACGTACATGATCGGCCATTATTTATTGACTGTCTTAATTACCCTTTCTGACCATATATAAAACATAAATCAATCATAGCAAGGTGTACATATGATGTAGGTCTAAATATGTATAATCATAGACATGTGAAGCAGTGGGTAATGAGGAAATGTTACATGACATTCAAAGCCGATCATGTACGTCATGTGACGTACATGATCGGTTACACATTGAGCCCCCCCCCCTCCGGCCCCTATAAATATTTTGGGAGGTTGTTTTTTCTAATAAACTCCCCAAAGATACATTATAGCCTGTAGGTATGGTTGGGAGAGTTAAACATCGTAGTGCAGGAGGTAAAAGACGGATTTTGTCCTCTGCCAATCATGTACGTCCACCGATCATGTACGTCCACCGATCATGTACGTCACTTTTTTAGTTGCACTGAGTTGGTGAGAGTGAGCCATATGCAAAATTTCTTTTTTTTAAAGCATACAGGATAATTAAAGAAATATATCGTCTATTATAGTGTGGAATCACATATGAGAGCAAACCACAAATAAATTTAACATAATTTTTTTTGCTTCATTTTTCTTTTAATAACACACCATAAATAAAGACTACTAAGCACTTCATGATTTTTACTTAGAAGGTTCACTTAAAGCTTAACTTGAATTAAGACCACCTTGAGTTTTACATTTACATATTAATCAAGCAGGACATTTGTGTGTCTGAATTTTGATGCAGAAAATATTTTATAAAGTCAATCGGCTTGTCAACAATGCATTTAACAAAGGTTCTTTTTGAAAGCTTTCTAAGTAACATTATCATAGGTTCCTCTTTCATCAAAGTTCACTTTGATCTGTTTTCATCAATATGACATGTCTGCATTTTAGATTGAAGCTAAATGTTAGCTTCTGTTTGCACATCGGCATCTGTTTTCGAATATAATCAATGTGTCTGGAGCATTCATTGTTGTTGTTCCAATGCATCAAGGTGTGCAGGATAATGGTTGGGTGGTTAAGTAGCAAAAATAGTGGTGTAGAATACATAGATGGGCTGCTTAACTTAGAGTACAGAAGTTTGGGGTGCCTTTATGAATAGCAATAACAGCAGTTTGTAAAGCTGTACTGATTGAAATTTTTCTATAAGCATTTGTACATTCAAAAAGACAGGTATTTGCTTGTGTGGCAGTCCTATGAATTTTAATCAGAGAATCTTGCTTCAATTAAGATATTTGATTCTTGCCCTTTGTGCTGCAGGCCTCTGACTGGGGAAAAGAAAGTCTATTACTAATAGAACACCATGCATAATTCAGGGGCACTACAGACAGACCTAGCAGGGATGAGCTATGCGTATTTTCTTAAGGAATGACACAGACAACAACATAACTACAGGAGGCTGAGGCTTCAGATTGATTTAAATTATTACACCGAATTCACTTTACATGCTTTTGTTTCTGATGATTTCTAGCCATACATCAACAGCTGACGGCGTCAGTAATATGACAAGATAACTTGTTATAATTTTATCATATCAAATTTTTCAATTTATTGATTAAAAAAAAGTAATTACGAATGGAAAGAATAAAGTCTGGTGGTCCCGACTTAGGGTGACAGGGTTCAACAATACTTTCCCTGTGCCATTGAGATTTTGGCAAAACATACAAGTAGGCACATTATACTGACACTGTGACAGAAAACCCCTGCCCCCCTTCCTATACACACAAATTCCAATCAAATTGTATGTTTCTGAGGTTAAACAATCATATCATTAAAAAATTACTCAGTCATTAATATGATAGCCACATGTTTAATGAAAGCACAAGTATTAAGACAAGTTGCAATGTGCATAACAGTGGGTCCAAAGTTAAGCTAGATAGAGATTTCCCTCTCATGACATTTCATATACCAACATGCCTATACAGGCATATTATGTTTGTATTGTATATATAATCCTGTTATCAAGAATACATCGAAACTGCCATCCGGCTTCTACATCATAATACACTTATTGCACTTCAAATTATATTGTTACATGTACTAGTTAACCATAATATGTATAAGGGCAATAGTCCCTTATCATACGTTTTCGTCTTGGATATACTGATTTAAAATCCAAGGGAACTCATTTTGATTGATCATGTATTTTGGAATATCATTTATGAATAAATACACACTGCAAAATCAAACATATCAAGAACCCTGGATGTCAATTGAAAAAGATGATCAGCATGGGGATGGAAATATACAGAAATTTGTAAAACCAAAGACAAATAATGTTGGTGGGAAAGGAGATGCATCCCAAAAGGTGAAAACAAATTAAACCAGTTAAATGACAAATCTGGAATCATATGTATAACAAATAGATACTTAAAGAACACAAATATAACCATCAACGATTTACCAGGGCAAACTAATTCCATACCAAATATTGACTGAACTAATGAATCTAGCAACACCCTTGTTCCTTTTAGCCAAACAGCCAACCTTATTAATGAATATTTTACAAGAATCAGACCAAACTTTGCCACAGACATGACGGAACCATGGCAACTCTATGATAATATTTGCCCTAATCAAATTGCTTCTTTTGAGAGAAATTTACAAGAAGTAAAAAAACTAGCCAGTATCAATATTGATAAATCTTCAGCTGAAAAATGCATTTCTACTTAAGTTCTAAAAGACAACATTTCAGTCCTCCCTGGATAGAGTTGCCAAAATCTTTAACATACATGTCCTTCTCAGAAGAATGCACAATTTAAACCGATTCTAAAACAGAGTATTTCAATGTCAGGCAACATCTACTGACATATTTCTTTATTACCCTTCTCTTGAGAGAGAGGTTAGTTGTAAAGCATGAAGCTTTTTTGGAAAGGCAAAAAGAATTCTAGCGGAGAAAAAGAGACATTTCTGTCTCATCCCCTCCTAGCCACAGGGCATTAAGCTCCATGGTATATGTCATAGCCGATGTCCCTGTGTAGCTTAGAGCAGCTCCTGATTGGTCCTCAATGTGTGCATTACAATGTGACTGAGATCATGGGAAGTGGATAATGTGCAATATGTGCTCACACAAAAAAAGGAAATCTCAGTCACCTCCATTACAGAGGCCCACAACGTGGGTGTCAATCAGGCTAATGGAAAACCCCTTTGTGATGGTGTCCCTTGTGTTTGGTAGGGGGTTACAAACATCTGCCCACATATTTGCTCCAGCTTGTGGATTACAATCCAAACAGGACATCCTGAGGAAGAGGTATGATGGTCCATTCACGGCTTAGAGCCCACTAAAATGCTTCTAAACAGCACTACACTATGACTAGAAATAGAAAACCAGTTTCACAAGGGCATTTCATTACATATACATATCTACTTGTAACTATAATGTTCCAAAATAACTTCAATGATCAAGTTAATGATGAAGGAGGTCTATATTCTATTACTGGTTCTACCAAGTATATCAGTTCATCACGTCTACAGGGCCAGACCAAACAGACATGACCCAATCAATATCAAAGGTACTCAACACAATCTAACTGATTCTAGATCGACCAACAATATTTCTTAATGACTTTTAGAGATGTTAGCCTGATGCATATGGAACACAAAGAAAAGAAAAAAAAACTATATCACTGGATTTCTTTGCCTTTTGGAGGGTATTCTAATTTGGGTGCATCATATAAGCCCTCATGAGAAAATCATTTTTTTCTACATTATTTGACACAGAAAAGAACCTCCCAACAATATATCTCAATAAAAATGCAGGCATGTATTTAGATGACCATTAGGAACATGTTGAAAAGAAAACAATAGGGGGTCACGGGAAATTATGCTGAATTATTCAAAATATTTTTTTATCTATTCACTGTATGAGCCTATAGGCAGGGCAGATAAGAAATATAATGATCAGGATGTGTAAAATACCAAGGTGTGACACTTGGATGGCGGATAAAGGAAGATCATGATTTGATCAGTGGATGTCGAGATCCTGAGCTATTTCTCTCTATTTCTCAAACTACCAAAATATAGAGCTGCATATATGTAATATCTATTTTCAGCAGATTGCCAAATCAGATGAAACCTGTGGTTAAAGAAACCTCAAGTAAAATGGCCTAAATAAATAGTAATGTGTTCACAAAATAATCAATAAAGGAGTGTATTTCAGATTTTTTCTTTCAGACATAGACGGTCACAAGTATATTTATCATTAATTGTATTACAGGCTTTTTCCTTTAAGAATTCCATGTTCATATCAGAACACTGTCTTGGACACTGAATTACCATTGTTAGAGCCTTGTCTACATTTATTAGCATTATAATTTGCTCTGTAGGACTATTCCCCTGTTCTCCTAGTCAAATCATACGAGGTACTAAGCCTGCTCTAACTGCCAATAAACTCCCTTGGCACCTCTAATGGACTATGTTCTGTTCAATACAGGAGTATCTCTTGAGACAGACATCTCAATATGATTTATTCTCTGCCGTAATCCAGGGATTTAGACGCTAACAGCGGAGGTATTGCTGCACAAGTACAGAGCCATCCTGACTCTATGAATCAGTGTGATACATGTCTGGGTGTGCACCTCAGCCACACCTTTCCTTATACACTGAAAATCCATAAGTTGAAATGGTTAGTCAGTACAGACTATCCTAGGTTGGTCATATGAGTGTTAGTCATAATGGCAAAGTTTAATTCAAAAATGACCAAGGGTCAGTCAGTGGTGGCTAACCTAGGTTCATCATTGGTGTGTTGTATTTGTATACCACTAGTTGGTGCCACCTGTGATGACCACTCAGTGGCTCCCCCTGGAAATTAAAAGACTAAGGTTGGTCGAAAAATGACTTACTAGGTTAGGCATTAGTGACTGAGAGATTGGTCTTATAGGGAGCCTAGGAATATCAGCGTAGGCCACTCTCTAGGACACTAGGTCCAGGTGGGATTACCTCTACAGTATCAGTCATTTATAGTCATAGCTATATAACATCGAGTATAAATTGAACCCAAATGCATTTAAAGAGAACTGTTTGTTTTATAATGGCAGAGGGATACAAAATGGCACATCAGATAACTCCTTGATGTGACATTGTGCTTTAATACTTTATGCCTTTTGTTGGAATAATGCTGCATAGACATAATCACACCTTTCAGTCTCTATTTGTAAAGATGAAAAAAAATGGTTGCACCTGCTCTACTTAAAATACAAAGGAGTATATATATAGTCTTTCCCAGTGCAGTAAAACACTGTAAAACCCATAACTCTCTGTCACTTGTCCCAGATCTAGAATGGTACTTAAACATGAGAACAAGTCTGTGCATTAATAGCCTCTAGTGGGAGTGATAAATCATGTTAGGTACAAAAGCTGCAGAACACTATAAACAGCAGGATTTTACTTTTGCGGCCGGCATGTGCCTTTTGATCTCACAGTCTTGCCTCCATTAAGGTGTTCAGTTCCAGCCTTACGCCTTAAGGACTGTGACAGCTGAAAGGACTATTACAAATGCATACTTGAGGGGAGCTGCAGATGGTCTGTTTCAGAGACACTAGCTAAGGTGGAGTTGACAAAAGCAAAGACTCGTCACCATTAAAGCGTAGCTTAATCTATTTTTCTTTTTTTTCCAATATTATTGTGCCCGTTAGTCAAGATGCTAAAGAACACTATCTTAACTTTGTAGCATAATTAAAGGCCCATCGCAACGTTGAAGCACCGTTTAAAAAAACACGCTGTATATGCATGTGGGATGGGAATATTTTTCTTAGATTTATATATTATATTATGCTAATATATTATAAGGATAAACTAATTTGAATAAGCACCTGCCTTATTCAAGCATCAGAGGTAATCCACCTGACCGTACATTTTTGGGCCAACAATATTTGGGTAATGATTTACTATTCCGATGTTATACCAAACTAACACCCAAGTTTAGGCCAAAGTAACGCCCAAGGTTTGACCAAACTTACACCAGGGCATTATATGAGTGCATCGGACGCTAGGAATGGGCATTAGGTGAAAGGCCTACACTGTTAGAAGTAAGTAGTGTTCCTGTACAGCAACTATTGGGGGCAACTTTGGTTCCAGTAAATTCTGCTGTAGACATACAGTAGAATCTACTGTAGACGCAGACCTGAGTTCTAAAAAGGCTAACATATTCAACATGTTGGAGATTTGAACCCCCAGGTTCCAATCCATAGTCCTGAACCATGACCACTACGCCAGTGAATCCTGCATGTCAGGTGCATTGAAACACCTCCTACTTATGTGTGAATGGTAATGAGGTCAACACAGGATCCCTGGGGACAATTTTAGAACTAGACTGTTCATGTCTTAAGGGATAATATGAAAATTACCCTATTGCAGTAATGTACTAATAAGGACTGAACTACCATTAGTTGAAGTGTAATCTTGATGGCCTATAGATGTTTTTCAAAGTAAATTTTACTATATTTCATGCAGATTGTTGAGATACATTGGTCTTATCCTCTGCATATTTTCAATAGTAACATTTCAGTGTACCAAAATATATTATACTTTAGAATTGCATCAGGAGAAATGTAGTTTGTGTGAGAGTTTCCTGCCGGGACTGGAACCGCTGACCCTCAGACTACATCTCCCACGGCTCTACCGACTGAGCTAGAGGGGCAGTCACTATGTAGTCTGCAACAGTGGGCTTTTGAAAAGATCAGGTCATATTTGAGCTGTGGAGTATGGTACTCCCTCCAACCTCTCTGCTCTCTCTCCCTCTGGTTGCTGGTTATGGGATTCGAACCTGCATCTACAGTAACAGAATTGTATGTGTACAGCAAAAGTTGCTGTAGTATCTTTTACAGCTAAAGTACTGTATAGTTACAGCACATATTGCTGTTCACGAACAACAACTTTTTACAGTGTATTGTGCATAGGGCTTACAGTTGTCCTGACCAAAACACCATTCTTTGTACATCTACATGTATATATATTTGCATTCCATCTTCGGTATTTAACAGTATTGATCAAGAATGTCTATATTTCTATTATAATATTGAGTGTAATATGCTTTCATGAATGTTTCGGAGGAGCGTGTTTGATTTCATGGTCCATTAATCATTTTTCTAAAGAAGAAAGAAGCGCAAATAAACAAACCAAGTGAGACCTCTTCCCCATGTGTTTTTTAAAGGACATGGAATCATAACCCATTAATATCCTTGTTTCTGCATGCATGTTTGAATCCAACAAGTTCTGCATGCAAATATGCTATCATGCAATCGTTCCATTACAGTAATCCTTCACAAATGAACGTTACCTTAAAGATGATACTTTGAAGTAGGGATACGGACTGCATACAGTCCAAATATTGCGGCAAATTGGTCAATCTAAACTGGATCTTACTTTCTGTAAATTGTGATTTACAAAGAAACACTGAGCTGGTCTTTGAATAGAGTAATGTATATTTGAGGTACACCTCTTCTATCTGCTACACGTTGGAGGCTTGCTGTAGGTGAGAGGTCATCTTTAATATTGTATTTATAAGGTCAAGAATCGAATGCCCAATCATCATGTAGTACTCTTACATGCGACACAGCTCGTAAATGCAACACAGCATCAACCTGGTACATCAACAGGCCTTTAGATGGGATATCTATCTATCAGGTTTCATCAATAGTATATTCCACTAATTTGTAAGATAGGGGGTTGACTGGCACAAATTTTTGCTCTAGCCATCTTTGAAGACAGTAAGAGCACTAGCTTCCTGTAAACCCTCTTAAAAAATAAGTAGATAAATGTAGAATTAAGCATTCGATTCTAACCTTTTCCCTTTTTACTTTATTCTTACACATATTGTACATCTAGTCAAAATAAGACCACCCTGAGTTACACAGAACCTTACTTTTATATATTAAACAAGCACGAGATTTGTTGTCTGGCTTATCAACAGAGTATGTTTGTTACAAAGTTTTCAAAGGGAAAGCTTTCAAAAGCCCATTACTGTTTGTTTTCCTTTCATCAATGTTCGCTTTGATCCATTTTATCAATATGAACTGTCTGTTTCATAGATTTAAACTAAACACTAGCTTCTGTGTACTCATAATATGCATTGTTGCTTGTGCATTTGTTCCAGTGCACTAATTGCAAATTGTTCTTGCATTCCGAAGGTGTCTTAATACCCCCCTGCTAAATATGTAGGACCCCGATGAAGCAATGAGTCCACTGCGCATGCCAAGCTCTGATTTTGACCCTCATATTCAAACCTGGCCAGAAACGAAGTATATTCAGCAATGCTTTTCTCCAGGGTGCTGAAATGAAAATAAATATTATCTAAGCTACTCCAATAAAAGCAAACAAAAGGTCGGTCAGGTGAAAGGTTGAATAGCAGAAAAAGAAATGGAGAGGACATGGATAGAGTAACGCTCAAATATATCACTATTCACAGACATAATGATTTGAATTCAGTTATATAATCAATGAACACTGATGTATCCAGATTTATGTCAAACGTTTTAGTCTATGTTGTAATATTGACAGACTGACTGGGTAGATGTATGCATGGAGAGATTAGCACATTACAAATCCTGTCTGTGATGCTAACAGGCTATCATAAATCATATTCTTAAACAATCATCCATAAAGCAACACCTTTAATACTAAAGATCTATTGGTACCCATTGGTCTAACGTAGAGGACTACAATTTGCCATGACTTCTCCTTCTGCCAACATTTATGTAACTTTACCTTTCCTTAAAATAAGTGTTTTCATTGGACAGTGTATCTGCCAGATTTTATAGATCCAAAAAGCATTATCACTTGATTTAGCTACAAATCTGTTATTATACAGAAGTGGATTGATTTTTATGGCAGATGCTTATTGGATAGATATTGAAAAAGACAGTTGCTTGCTTTGTAGCTGTCGTATGCATTCTTATCTCAGAATCCCTCTTCCATTAAGGTAAGGTATTCAAATACAGCTTTTTGGTCCAAATGTCTTTGACTGAAGGAGGAAAAATCAGTATTACTAATGTAGCACACTTCAGGGGCACTGCAGACAGACGAGGAAGAGCCATGTGTCTTAAAGATGGTATATCATCTAATAGACTTCCCAAAACTTTTCTTGAAAGTGGACATCACTTCAATGCCATGGGTTCCATTATCATTTTAGCTGATAAACAGTGCAACATATTTGTCTATTAATACATAATTTGAGATTGATAACAATGTACCTGATTTACCTCACTGACTCCCCCAGAAGAGTATTGGGGGAACTAATCCGTTGGGAATGCACTGAGCCATGCAGTATTAACACATAGGGAGCTTTGGTGTCAACCTACAGTAAATAATATTGCACTGCATGTTCTCATCTTAGAGGGAGCGGAAAAATTGCTTCTTGTCCCAATGATTCACTACCACCGACTGGCCTTGACAAGGCCTGCTGCTGTATCTAGTACCATGGTTACTCTGGGCTCTGGCCAATCAGAGAGCAGGGAATTTAGACTGTGACCTCACTTCCTGTGTCAACAAGGGCTCACTCTCACATCCGAGTCTTTGTATAGCCATTGTTTGCTGATGTCTCCAAACAGATATTTAGTCAGGAAAGCAGGATTGGTCAGGGATTGACACCTGTAGCTAGTGCTGAGTGCAGATAGATAGTTGTTGCATATGAATTTATGCTTTGGGGTGTATGGGTACTGGTAAGTGGTTTCAACTTAAATGTCTCATCAGGTGTGAGATTTTAGAAATAAATAGAGTTTGTATTAATTACCTTATCTAATTTCTGGGGTAGGTCTAATGTAAATGGAACCTATGGTAACTGTACTGGGTCAAATTTTTGTTAGTTTGAATATAGACTTAGAGTGCAGTGTCAGTAGGGCCTATGTGGTGGGCATGTTGAAATTGATTATTTCGGTGCCTGTGCAATAGTGCACCAAATTAATTTAGGCTGTACTGGGGGTTCCTGGTGTCTATAAAAAAGGGAAAGACTAAAAACTAAAAACATGGTACTGTGAGTCAATAAGGTCAATGGCAGGTTTAGTTTTCTGGTTGACTCAGTCTCATATACTATAAGGCATATGGGACTAGATGGACAGTAAGGTGTTCATCTGGATTTATTAACTTGATAGAGGGCTCTATTGGTAGGACTATGTCCACATGACCAAAGAGTCATGTAATTCCATAGGAGACTGGCATTGGGTCGTTATTTTACATCTTGTGATTGACGGATTATAGTGGCCCACTCAGTCTCCTCTAGATTAATCTAGTAGGTTTAAGCCATTAGGTGTGATGCTTGAGAGGCAATGCATCCACCTTTTCTCCTCAACATTTAGTTCCAGGATTCCTGCTGGGGTCCTAGGGGGGCTCTTTATGAAACTGAGAATTGTTATATCAAAGCCCGCCCATCTGGAGGGTCTCAATGGGGGAGGGGGACAGGAATTAAAGTGTCTGGCAACTGTAGTGTCTTGATAATTCTCAATGTCCCGACCGTGACGATAAGTCCGGTCTAAGATGGGTTTTAAAGTTTGGCCAACATATTGCATACCACAGTGCTTACATGTCAGTGCGTATATCACGTTGGCAGTTTGGCAGTTAACTGACATCAGGGTCCTGAACTTTCTACCTGAAGTGGTGGATTTAATGCAGCCTGTTTTGTTAAGTTTAGGGCAGTATCTGCAAAGTAGAGGACGGTTGCAAAGGTACTTTCTAATGTGTGGGATCTTTGGTTTGTCGGTCTTTGTGCTGGTTGAAGCTCTTACTAGTTCATTGCTAAGACTGATATTCTTCCTACTACCAAAGATTAGTTTGTGGTCATGGAAGTCCCTTGTGGTTTTTGATTTTTTCATTTGATCCCAGTTGTTTGATAAAATGTCCCTAATGGGTGGGTTGTGCGGGTTGTGAGTGGTGATGCAATAAATGCTTTCGGTTTGGTTTTGTCTTTCAGCTTCGGTTTTATTAGGTCTAGTCGTTGCTGAGTTTTTGCTCTGGCTAGGGATTCTATGACGAGTTGTCTCGGGTATTTTCGTCGTAGAAAGTGTGCATAGCATCAGGCTGTTTCTAATGAATTCAGAGTCCTGTGTGCATATGCGCCTTACTCTCACGAATTGAGAGTAAGGGATGGCCCTGACTACATGGCGCGGGTGTTCCGAAGAGTACAACAAGTAGTTGTGGCTGTCTGTCGGTTTGCAGTACAGAGTGGTCTCCAGTTTCCCCTCTGTGCTTTGGAGGACCTTGATGTCAAGGAAAAAGATTTCCTTGTCTGATTCCTCCATTGTGAACTTGGTTGTTATATGGCAATTGTTCAGATAGTCCTTGAACTTTATCAGTTCGTCCCTTCCATGGGTCCAGATGATGAAGACATCATCTGTATATCTTTTCCAGAGGTATGGGCGCGGCGAGTAAGGGTAGACAAAGCGTTCCTCGAAATCTCCCATAAAGATGTTAGCATACGCTGGTGCAAGTTTGGTGCCCATTGCTGTTCCACTGACTTGTAGGTAATCCTTGTCGTCAAATTGGAAGTTGTTGCAATTTAGGACCATGTTCTCATCTTATAGACTAAGACACTCAATCAACATGAACTCAACGTAGTCTGACGTGCTGCACCTGGCAGGGACATTCTTGGACAAAATACGCGGGAAATTCAAAGGAAGGAATCACCTACCTAGGTCAACTTGTAAGAGTAAGACACAGCGGTCAAAGTAAGGCAGGGCTTATCAAGAGGTGTTTTAGGCTGGAGTTAAGAAAGATATCTTGAAAAAAAGACAAAAGGCTCAAAATAGAGGACTTAAGGTTGCCCAGCGTGCAGACCACTTAACACCCACATATATGGTACATGCAATAGCAAAACTTAATATGTTGGAGGACAGGATGTATGCACATCAACTCAAAAAAGCATACATTCGTAGTAGGAAGGATAAATACAAAGACAAACGGAACTTGAATACAAGGGCATGGGAGGGACCCATTCTTAAATGTTATACAGCACATAGTGGGGCATATACACCCAGTTTAGAACACACCTTGGCCTTTGTTTGGAATGAATTAGAACCAGAAGATAGAAATATTGAGACTCTTGACAAATTCAAAAATGACATACGTAAATTTTTAGAAAATAACAAACCCAAGATAGATCCCCCCAGATGAGTTCCTGTTTGACTCCAAATATCCACCCACCTATTTATTGGCTGCAAATGTGTGAAAGTTCATGTGAAATTTGATTACTAGATTCATGAGTAAAAGGGTGTCAAATTACATTATAGGAGGTGATGCTAAACAAGGTACATATTAGAGTACAAACTTATGCATAACACGGACGTAAATTGTATGGTAACTGTTGGGGCTCACTTTGAGACTACGTGGTATCTACCTTTAAACCAAGTACGGCTGCTGCCCTCGAATTTTTTTCTATTCCATAGCTATAATGGCCACAGCCAGGGATTTATAAAATATATAAGGGATATGAATATTATTGTATAATGGAACATGTAAAAATCAGATACACAACAAACGGATACTTGTCGTGAAAGATAAGGACGTTATATTTGTGTTATGTAGTACAAATGAATCCTGCTTGTCGTGTATGATAAGGGGACACCATACTGTAAGGTCTTTTTATCACCTCATGCAAGATGAGACAGATTAAACGATGAAACCATCAAAAAAAAAAAAAAAAAAAAAAAGACACTACCAATAATTTTAAAAGTTAGGGAAGACGTATGGCATAGGATATACAATAGTAATATGATAAAACTAAGAAAATATCTAAACATTTAGCTGACATACCATCTTTAAGGAACGATACAGACAACAAGATCAACATTTGAAATCAAGAACTGACCTTTTTTGTGGAAAGCCATTCTTCCAGGTTCTGAGATTGGTACATGGCTCCCTCTGCTATAATTTCTAAGACCAGGGCAGAAAGTCCTTCATTATGGCATGAGAGAGAGACACTTTCAGCCAATAGTGATACACAAGAACTCAAAGGGACAACTGATGTTGGTCCACATTAGTATGCGAATAGTTAAAGAGGACTTGCTCTGTGCCATTGAGGTTCAGACATGACATGATTACACCCTAAAGAGGAATTGAGAGGCTCTGTATAAAATAACTCCTGTGGTCTCACATTTGTGCGGTCAGAGATAATGTTAGACAGGACTCCAATAAACTGCTTTACAGCGAGGTTAACATTATGTCTTTTGATTATGTGTGGGCTGTAGAAATAATGATACTTTTCTTTTTATTTGGCAATGTTTCACAGTAATACATGGCCAAGAGAGATTAGTAGAGCAATACAAGGTTATCCTGACAAAACTGTGCTTGACACACATAATGTTGCAAGAAGATTGCTAAAAAGGAAGGTGGAAATACATTATTTAGACAGAAAGCCTCAAACAGCTAGGAAATCACATGAAGCAGCTCAACTTATTCCCCCAGGCAGCTTAGAGCAGCTAATGTTTGGGTCCCAATGTGTGCATAACCAGGCTATTAGCACATGATCTCCTTTTATAAGAAGACATTTTGAGGTGAAAAATCCTTGGTTTAGAAGGCCAGAGACATGTCTCTGGTCTCCAGAGACACTAGCCTCCTCTTTTAAGGATACTGTTTACCCTCCTCTTTTCAGATAGAAATTACACATTCAATGATCTGTAATTTGATTGCTTTCTGTCAGAACATTATATATCACCTTATAATATGCCCCATTCGAATTCATGGGGTTTAAATGGTGGTTGCTAGGGATGGCATGTGAATGGAACAAAAACGTTCTTTTTTAGGTTAATTTTCTTTGAACAGCCATATAGAATGGAATATCTTCAGAATTGATATATCTCATGGGTGGAATGTAATCTAAACATGGTTTAATAGGGATCCGTGTCTCATTTCATGGATATTCCCATTTTTATGGTCTACAGAGGTGTTCAAAGTACAAAAATGGTTATTTTCAACCTTATTGATTTTTTCACTATTTTCCTACTTTGAACTGCTCTGTAGACCTTACTAATAGGAATATCCATAAATTGAGACACGGTTCCCTAATAAGCTGTTTAAAGAAAATAGCCTACAAAAGAACGTTTTTGTTCCGTTCACATTCCAACCCTAGGAACGGCCATTCTCAGCCAAGGAATCTGAAAGAGGTATACAATACGGTCATATTGATGTAAAATAAGTGAAGTTCTGAAGGAAACTCATCAATTTATAGACAATTTGATGTATGATTTTTTCCCAGAAAGTGGAGGGTACACAGTATTCTTATGAAGGCATTATCAACAAAACAATCATGATTGTTTCTCAGAATTTGGAGAGAGACAAACCCTAACCCTAACCCTAACCCCAACCCTAACTGTAGTCTCATAGAAAAGGGTATGGCTCAGTCTTTATTGTAATTTGTGGTCAAAGATAGTGGTCATGTTACATGATTTGATTGTCTCCAGGTTCTGACTACAATTCCAGAGGTGATAAATCCTGGTTATAAGAGAAATGAATATGTCTCTGGAGACAAAAGACATGTCTCTGGCCTTTTAATAAAAGGTATTTTTAGCTAAAAATTTGTTCTTGGAAAAGGAGATCATGTGCCTATGCAACAATGTAAATGAGATCATGAGAAGTGGATATTGTGCAATATGTTTTCACTGCAGTGGCTTAGGACGTTAGTGTCAATCCGGCTAATGGAAACCCCTTTGTATTGGTCGCCCACTTTTTTAGTCAGGTGCTACAAACATCTGCCCCCATATTGGCTCCAGATTTTTCAATAAAGGAATCCATGCAATTAAGGTAACCTTTGGGAAGAGGTATTATGGCACTTTCATGGTGCATTCAATTGTGTTTATAGCTTAGACAAAGTGAGGGCATGCTTCAATCTCTTTGTGGTATATAGTTTTCATGGCACTGTTTCATGTCCAAATCATAACCACCTCAGTGAGTAGGCAGGTAGAGTCCTTGAACAGCTTAGGCCAAACAAAAAAGAAGGTTTGTTTCAAGTCACAAGAACAACCCTAGCAAAACAGGGCTGACCCTACGTTTTTTTGTGTAATTCTGAAGAAAATTTCTTTTTGAGTAATCTTTGGGGTTTACATGAAGGATTAGTATAAGATTCATTTGTTAATAAATTCTTAGTCTTCCCTAAGCAGCACAAAACTAAACACGAGTTAGATTTTTGTTTTAAGTTTTTACACCTGCATCTAATTATAAGAAGTACACTGGAGACTCTTGAATTAGGGATTAGTTTCCATCTTCTATTATTATCCGTTGTACTAAGAATCATTGATTAGAGGAAACTTTAACTATTTCTAACGATTCTAAGCATCACAGTTCATTGGTTGTTGGTTTACCCTTCCTTTCTCGGTCTATTATCCTGACCAGGGCAATGCAATGGTTTAAAAGCATACATCTTAAATATAAGTCAGTTTTAAGTTGTTATATCCATACAGTTCTAGGGGTCCTGACAGTTTCAAGATGATCCTTTTACACTGGCACTAAGAATATACTTATGAGAACCTGAACTCAGAACTGATGAATGAGAACCTGAATTCAGAAATGATGAACGAGTTTCAAAATGCTAGTAGATGTTTATCCATGTAGACCACAACCACTTTATTACCTTAGGTCAGGAGTGTCATCATCATTTATATACCTGACCATCCCCTCAGGGGCAAAAGGCTTTAACACATCTGTTAACTTAAATATACAATGACCCGGTAAACCTAACATGACCACATTCTCTTAGTTATATGGTTCCCAGGTGGACACAGGTGTTGCTTGGTAAATTGGTATAATAACTCAGAGGGCTGTAGGTACCCATTGCTTGGATGCTAGTGCGGATGAAGTGAATGGGTGAGAGGGTGTTTTACCAGATACACCATATTGACTTATTTATCTGTGTATTCCCTTTTGGCCTGATCTTTGATTCAGTGGCATGCTGGCATTTTGGCTTTAGAAATGTCACCTATAGTGTCTGCTGGTGCAGTAGGTATTGCAACATGGGTACACTTTTTATTTATAAAGGAAACTTTGTAAAATACATTTACTGAGACTAATTTATATGCAGTGGTCAGCTGGTATGTAACCTAGGAATATTCCTTTTATGTTTTACAAAAACTTAAAGTGCTAGTTGTTAGTGAGGATTTGGCACGTTGCCACCTCCACAAAGACTCAACATCCTAATCCCCATATTTGGTCATGACAAAGTGCTTTCAACGTTATCCCCACAAAGAAAGTTCAGCATGGGTTACCTTTGTCTGAGCTGTTATCAGCAGTTCATTGCACCCTATGAGTGCCGTAATACCCGCTGCTCAACAGCTTATCTTGTTTAGATTGCTATCCACGAGGTGGAGCAAATGAGGGGCAAGGTGTGCAACATTTGGAGCAGCCAACACTACATGCTACAAAGGAGACTTACAGAAAGTATTTCTCATTAGCCTGTTTATCAGCCATAAAGTATGCTCCTACAGTGGAGGTAACAAGTTTTACCTTGTTTTCCTGTGAACCCAAATATGTGTTACATTATTGACATTGCATGATGTTATCCCTGTCCATTATGTCTGTGGCCCGAGAGTTCTGTATGTCATGGCAGCCGATCTGAAGCAGTCAGGAGCTGCTCACACCTATCTTGCATCTGCCATCTGAGTGGCTGCTATGAATTGTATTTATATTATATTACACTGATAAACATTTGCATGGATGCTATACAGGATGGCTGATTATCAATGATTATTTTATACTTTATTGCTTATTGCTCAAATCAATAAAATGAGGAATAAATATGATTTATGGTAAACCTGCCCATTTTAATGTAGTCAATGATTGAGTAAATTATATATCACCTCAGCTATAAACAATAGTAGAACCACCGCAACTCTGATAATGATGTCTATCACCCTTTTTTATTCCAAGAGTCTTGTCTGTCAGCATTACCATTTCTATGTATTCTTTATAAGCAGGATTCCTTTCCTATTTCCTTGTTAAAAAAACAAAGCACTCAATCTTTTTGATACCCCATGAACACTGGTAAGCCCTCAAGACACCTTAGATAGCTTCTGTCCTATGTAATACACGCAAGTCATCTGCGACGCCAAAATAAATAAATTATTGTCTACCAAAATCTGGGATCTAAAAAACAGGCACCACCAACACAGCAGAAACACTAAGCGGGTCTGAGTCTTTGAATGAAGTCATGCATATTTAACACTTTTGCTGTCTGCCAACCTTTAGATGCTGTGTCTTGGTCAGATTGCCTTTACGTTATCAGTAATCCAAATTAATGGATGCAGGCTGCATAGCATAGGGTACATCCATGTTATGTGACTTTCTCTCATATAACATGTTATTTTATAAGGTGGAGAATCAAAGGCTATTTATATCAAGTTCAGGTAATTTCTTTACCAATCCTCTTTAGCTAATAATCATCTAGTTCTGTGGTATATTTATTGTGTTCTCAGAGCATGCAGCACACTTTTGATCAGAAGCAATATTAATGCGGATAACAAAAGGGTGCTAGATGCAAGAACTTGGCCTCTATGAATATGGTTCATGGCAGGACACTTCAGCTAAAAGATTCAGCTACACCTTCAGCACCTGTTCAATTGAAATAAGACCACCTTGAGTTTTACATTTAAAGTGACATGGTCCGATGATTAGGGCTCAAAAATCAATTTTGTGAAAAATAAACCAGAATGTTCCCTATGGCTATACTTCATGTGCTAGATACTTTATTTTATCTCATTCCCTAGAATTCAGCTTAGAATTTGAGTAATTATCAGATTATGGCTCAATTTACTAATTTTGGAGTGCACACTTTAATTCTTCCCATTGAAAATACGCTGTAAAATACTATACTTGCGCCATATCTGAACCTCTGATGAGGCTCTTATTGGCCCCTGTGAAGATGTGGAGTCATGAGAAAGTCCTTAAGGTATTGAAGTGTAGGGTCCATCAATAATAGCATTAACCGCAGTTGTAAAGCCTTATAGCTGTAATCATTGATATTTTCTTTTTAACAGAGTACACGCCAACATAAAATTCACTTGAAGAGACTAGTTTGAGGCTATAAATCATGTATGCTGTAAGCAGATAAACACTTAAAAGGACAGTTATTTACTAGGAGTGACAGTCCTATGCATTTTCTCCCACAATCATGTTCCCATTATGATATTTGATTCTCGGCCTTTGTGCTGCAGGCCTGTAACTGAAGAAGAAAGAAATCAATTACTAATAGAGCACCATGCAAACAGACAGACCTAGCAGGGATGAACTATTTAACTGCCTTGAGGAATGACAGACAACAAACTAATTCCTACAGAAGGCTGATATATTTCTTTAAATTAAACATGTAATGGTTCAGTTCATTAATTACATTCAGAAAGGACTAGATAAAGCAAGAATCAAATAATTAAATTATAAACCAAGGAAAACATATCTATCCCAAAATCCCAAATCCGAATTTCTAGGCTCTAGAGGTCACACCAAATCTAAAATTGTGTAATTTAATGTCAGGCAACAAAATGTATTGACGAGTGAGCAGTGTATTGCAGAAGACATTATCGTCAATTCCCGCCAAAATCTTGATTGACTGACATGTTATATCTGAAGATAGTATAGTATAGTATTCCGTTTATTATCCTGAGTAAATTACAGAGGCCGCGGGCCCGTATCATGTAATACCCAGCACACCTAGGTGGTATTTGGTGTATGAATGAATCTTAATCTTTATGTAAAGTTACAGGAGTTTGTTTGTTTACACTCTCCCAATAAGCATTTATTGGGGGACTGTACACAACTTTTTGCCAATAAAAGGCTTACCGTAAATTCTCGCGTAGAAGCCGCGGCTTGTACGCGAGTCAGACTCAGCTTTCTTTTGATACCAAACATGCCTATATAGGGTGCGGCTTATACGAGAGTTTTTATTAGTATACTACAGTACCAAAATCGCAATATTCAGACCCCCTCTGCGGCTTATATAATTTGTCAAAGTAAGGGGTGCGGCTTATACGCGAGTTAGGCTTATCCGCGAGAATTTACGGTAGTATCAATGTAAAGAAAGTAGCCTTGTTGTGTAACCAGACAAGGTGCAAACCAGACTGGATTACATGGGTGGATATTGAGTTATAAAAAAGGGGGGGTAGGGAAGGCGATTTTTAGGGTGGGGGGGGGGGTTTGGGGACAGTGATTGGATTTAATTATGGGACTGTGGGGGGGCATGGTAGGAGGGCCGGGCAGAGTATAGAGGTAGGAGGGCGAGTGAGATAAAAGGGGGGAGGGAGAAGGTCTCCAGATTAGTAGGGAGGGTGTGTAGGAAGGGGGGGTGGGGGGGCACGAGACATAAGATATGTGACCCAGTATAATTCTTATGATGAGTTTCTATATGAGTATGGGGGGGGGGGTGTCGTATATCAATATCATAATTATGGGGGCTCCTGTTATTATTCTCAGATCCAACTGTGCCTGATATGATAAGAATGTTGTAATACCTAACCACCAACCAGAGTAAAGTGGAACTGCTAGCCTCGATTGTACTACTGGTGGTTTAGACAAGCACTTATTGTTTTTCTTTCTTGTCGAAGCCCCAAAGCACCAATTTGTATACCGACTTTACACCCCTACTAGCTTTGACCTTTACTGTGAGAGCACCTTTACAAAATCTAGCCGTTTAGCCGGGAACATTAGTATAATACTTTGATACGAGAATCCTTGGACTATCTAAGGTGCTAGTCTATGTCATGACAGCATCTCGTGATAATTGTACAAGAGAGTGGCAAAAACAGATGAATGAACCATAACATTTTTAACTTTTGTCTATCTATTCACGCAGGATGAGCCTCAAACTTCTCAGAAATGACGTGAAACAACTCAGCAAATTCCCCCGAGCAGCTTGGAGTAGCTCCTGATTTGCTCCAAATGTGTGCATAACGATGTGAATGACCTCCTCTTTAGTGGCTTACAAAGTTGGTGTCAATTATGCTAATGGAAAACACTTTATGATGGGGTCCTTTGTGTGGGATAGAGTACTAGAGACATTGCCACAGTATGAGCTTTAGCTTGCGGATTGCAATCCAAACCAGATAGCTCTTTGAGGAAGATGTATTATGGTCCTTTGGAGGCCTAGGGTCCACTAAATTGCCTTTAACAGCTTGGACTAAGCGACGCCATGTTTCAATGTTTTGGTTGGGTAGTGTTAAAAATGCTAAATCATTTCCAAACAGGGAGATTCTGATACAACTTCACAAGAGAACTACATCACTAGATATAATGTATGAGTTATCTGCCGGTTACTGGTTCTCCCTGTGAAAGAGGCTCATATGCTTTACAGAAGCATCCGAAAATGTCACTGATTTGATAGTAGTTAATGATGAAGGAAGTCTACTTTGAATTGGTTCTACTAAAGCCTGTAGTACATCACATGGGCAGAAAATGTAGGGTCGGGAGGTCGGGTTTTTACTCTTTTTTTTTACATGAAAAAAACAGTATAAAAACCGTAGGGTCGGCCCTGTTTTGATAGGGTCGGTCAGGTTACCTGAAACAAACCTTTTTCTTTTGGCCTAAACACGCCACACCCCACCTCGCAAACACATAGGCAACTACTGATTTGTATACCCGTCTGCTCAGTATATCTCTTAGACACACCCGCATCCACCTCAATACTGTTTGCCATTCATCCACTAGTTGTATCACCTGGCTAACCACAGTGGGTGGGAAGCGAGAGGTGGCCAAGGTTAGGTGTGTGCCGCTACACCTTTAAGCGGCAGTCTGCTTAATTGATAGATGACTTTAGTTTACTTTATCCATTCAGACCCATTGTCTACTTTTAAAACAACTTTCAGTGGAAGGGTGTCAGTTCCGGTGAGTTGACCAAGATGTGGGGGTCTATGATCTAGTCAGGTATGGCATGCCATTCTGCCACTCAATTAACCACAATTTATTCAATTAATCCCAATTTATCCAGAAGTAAGGTTATTAAGTTAAGTTTCAAATGCCATTCCAATTATTGAATTTCATATTACATTGGTCAAATTTGAACAGTATGAGAGTACACCAGGAAATGGAGATGACTTAATTACTATAGGATTTCGCAGATTAAAGAAACTGGGAAAATGAAGTTGAAGTTAATACATCAGTACCTATGATATCAATGACACTCTTACACTGTAAAAAAAATGGTTGCCATTTTTCTAGGTGTACAGTACTACTTAGATTCTCCTGCAGGTGTACAGCTAAGTGGAGGTAAACACTAGGGTAGATTCTACTGTAGATCTAAAGTAGATTCTTCTGTGTACCTACAATAACTATTCACAGTGTAGTTGTACCTGCCAAATAAGTATTGACACATAACAATTATTTGATTGTTCTTGTCAATGCTTCCATGAATGTTTAATAGTGTGTATCTGTTAGGCTGAGTGTTGCTTCCACACAGTCATTTACCTTTTTAGCACCCCATTTACTTTACAAAGGCCCCTCTCATGCAAATGCTCTTTGCCTAGGCTATAACTATTCTGCTCATACATTTAAACTTAAAGTTACATCTTTAACCTTTAGCCCTACTGTTATATGTCCTCTTAGTAGGTAATTTATACCATAAACTAGACAGGATTAAATGGCGTCTGAAAGCAGCAATCCATCAAATTGCCCATTGCATGATGTATATAGAGGCATACTCTTAGTCTAAGCGTCTAGACTCTCTGCACAGCAAAATCCCTTTTCACGATTTACGGTCCCCTATACTATATAGCAGCACAGCCTGAACCAAGTGTCTGCTCAAATATTGACAACAAAAGATATATAGATTGCATATTATAGCTATCAGTGTCGATATACACTGAAAATCCATAGGTCGAAAGGGTTAGTCAGTACAGACTAACCTAGGTTGGTCATATGAGTGTTAGTCACAATGGGAAAGTTATATTCAAAAATGACCGAGGGGTGAGTAGTGGCTAACCTAGGTTCATCATTGGTGTGTTGTATTTGTATACCATGAGTTGCTGCCAACTGTGATGACTCAATGGCTCCCCCTGGAAATAGAAAGACTAAGGTGGGTTGGTCAGTAGAGACCAACCTGACAACAATAACTAATCTAGGTTACTATAGGGAGCCAAAAGATGACAAACCAGGTTAGGCACCACTGACTGAGAGATTGGTCGTATAGGGAGCCTAGGAATATCAGTATAGTTATATGGAAAAGGTCTGTTGAACAAGCTCACTCAGGAACACATTACAGGGCACTAAAATGCAAATGTAGACTATGGATCAAAGACCAAATGATCACTTTACTTCTATGGTTTATGAGCATTTTCTACACTGTAAGCTTTATAGATACTTGCTTGTACAGCCTCAGTGATATCCCACAGCTCACTGTGATATTGCTTCTGTAACTACACAGAGAAGAAAGTGAGAGATCTCCCCAGGGTCAGACATTGCCCGAGTTAGCTAAAATAGTCTGCTGGACCTTCATTTCCATTAAACAATAGTCAGATGGAGGCTCCTTTAATAGTCACTTAGAGTGACTCCCTTTAGTCAGTCTGAATCTTGAAAGACAGTCAGACAAGGTAATTCTTCATACCAGAGTCAGCCTTACCTTCTTTCTGTAGTTTATTTAGGGGGGTCATAGTCCCTCACCAACCACCTTTCCCTAGAAGTCACAGGGTGCTCTAACAAGGAAGAGTGTGTCAGCCATTTAGTGACCTTCATTCCATGGGTGGTGGGGCTTTAATCTAGGTGCTATTCTACAGAGGGGTGAAATTCCACAGGGCTTATGGACAGCTATATAGTTATCTATTCTTAGCTATATATTCTTGCAGGCCAATCCTCATGGGGCAGATTATATCTACTTCTGATCTGTGTACCATAATATAATAATTGTCTCTCAGCAGTGTCTCAAGGTTTTCAGTCATTCGTTTTAGTGTCAATATGCATGATCTATCTAGGGATGGATACCCATGAATGGCGTAAAAGAGCAGACAGAAGTAATTTATATTGATGCCTCAGCAGATGGAACAGCAGTTAGTACCCCCTGGCACACTGACTCTCTTCAACGGTAATTACGAATTCAGCTCACACAATCACTCCTAAATGCAGTTCCCTGATTGTTCACATTCTATTAAATTGAACAATTTTAAGAATGTGACTGCTGACAGGAATGCAAGGTGAATTGCCAGTGGATTGTTTCAGAACCCTGTTAGAAATGAGGTAAATCTGTGTAATCACTGATTTGTTGTGTACTGTTAAATAAGATCCTTCATGGAATGTCTATAGATAACATCAACATTACCACATTAGGGAAAATCTGTGAATGGATTATCTAAGACAATGTCCCTGAACATACAATAAGGTGTGCTTGTTCTTGTGACAATAGCTTTGCTGTTTAGATCTTCATTTAGATGTGAAATCTCATAAGGATCACCATGCTCACATCCTGTATGCGGTTTCTCTCTGTTCAAATCAAATCTTGCAAAGCAGTAAGCTTCCATAATGTACTCAGGCCACAAGTTAACTCGTCAGATAACTATGACCCAGGGACTAGATCTCATAATTATGAACAGGAACAGAAACACCTGAATTATCCTAAATTTGAGATTTACATGATATTTGGGGAGCTCTTGTGACTCTTTGAGTAATGGTGCAGCTGCGTACTATGTATTTCTTTTACCAAAATTTTGTAGGCAGGCAATGGCAGGTTATATCACATACTGATAGAGTCCATATTCCTTTACAATGTCATTCATCTGTAACCATACAGTTCTGAAAAATTAGTAGTGTTTGTTCAATCCATTTTGAAGAGAGCCAATTCTTTAGGCACTGATGGTTATAGAGCATTGTGTTTGGAGCACAACATACACGCACCGCTTAAACTCTCCCTTCATTGTTCATGGTATTCAGGAATTACCAGTGTGAATGGACCATACTAATGGAGGTCAGGGAACTACTGTAAAAGCAACAAGGAGATAGTATGTGGGCTGATTCTGAGATGAAAACGCATAGGACTACCAAATAAGCAAAAACCTGCTATCTCTCAAGTTCATCTGCTTTTAAAAATAGTATAAATGATCTATTGCCTCCCACGCGAGACTTCCTGTGCAATTCCCTATTTGGTGGGTTATCTGCATTACTGGTGATATGCTATTTCAGTGTTTCAATATGAATGGAGATAATTATATGAATGAAATTTAAAAAATTGTTGGGGGGGGGTGACATCTTACCTCTCGGGGATGGTTATCCGGGAATCTCTTAAAAATAATACAACTCCTTATAATAAATTATTCTATTCGACGTTAAGCTGAAACTTCTTTGCAATGTTAATGTCCATGCATTATAACCTCAGTACAGAATTGAAATTATTGCTGTCTTCTTAACGTCTTAACTAAAAGGTTTTCATCAAGTGTAAGCACTTAATGCCATGGTAAGAAGCACCGTAAGCAGTTATAGACCTGACGATCCCGTCAGTGCAAACAGGTCGCCCACATATGTCACCATGAGTTATGCATGACCAGGTAAACCTAACATGACCACACCCCTTAGTTATATACTGCCCAGGTGGACGCAGATGTCTTGGGGTAAATTGGTATAATAACTCAGAGGGTTGTAGGTACCCGAGGGTTGAATGCCAGTGTGGATGAAGTGAATGGGTGAGAGGGTGTTTTACCTGAGGAGAGCATAAATAGGCTAGCCTTCTATATTGAATCAAGACTTTGAATCTTTTTACTCTTGGTTTGGTCATATACAGTAAGCCTACCAGCATTTAGGTATTGGAAGGGGAATCTAATAATGTATACTGGTGCAGTAGCCTTTATGGTACATAGCTAGGAAACCCTACATTGCAAAGAGAGAACGTGTTTCGACTGTAGTGAGGGTTTGGCAAGTTATCAACTCTCCAAAGACTACTAATCCCCATATTTGGTCATGTCATAGTGCCATGAGCATTACCCCACAAAGGGAGTGCAGCATGGGTTACCTTTGTCTGAGCTGTTTTGACCTGCTCATTGCACCCTACAGTACTATAATACCCCCCACACAACAGCTCTTGCTTAGATTGGTATCCACAGGGTGGAGCAAATAAGGGTAAGGTGTGCAGCAATTGAAGCAACCAACACTACATGCAACATAGGAGACTCGCCCAAACTCTTTCTCATTAGTGTGATTGACACCTATAAACTAAGCCCCTACAGTGGAGGTAACAAGGTTTACCACATTTTCCTGCGAACCCATGTGTTACAGTATTGGCATCGCATGACGTCATTCCTGTGTACTGCATATTTTTGCGCGTATACATTTTCGTGATTTTGCTAAAAAGCGTATTTACGAGAGTATTGAAATTCACGATTTTTGGAATTTGGTCGTAGTATGACTATATTGGATAAATATCTGTACTGTACATATTTTCGCGATTTTTTGAAAATCGCGAAGAACGCGAAAATATGTACAGTGCGCAAATATCTACTTTACAGTATTACGTCTGTGGTGTGAGAGTTCTGTACATCTATAGAGAAAATCAGATGCTGCCCAGAGCTGCTCACACCTAGCAGTCAGGACCTGACTGAGCTGCTATGGATGAGTGGTTTGAAGCTTACATCAGAACACTGTTAATTTAACAGTAATTTAAGTTAAGCCTATCACATCAATAAGTTGCCTTTGTACATTATGTCAAGATAAACATTGCATAGATACTAAACAGCAAGACTGACCATCAATGATATAATTTTGAGATACACTCTCAAATGTATTCTTTGTTTTCAGGGAGATCGTTGCGTGGAGTCGGCTTAGCCCTTTTCATGAATCAACTAGGAATCTTCAAATCTCAATGAAAGATTTCAGTGTACAGAATTACTAGCTAAGGTAAGATCATTAACTATATTTGCTACATGTTGACTGATTTTCTTCTATGTCTGAAAATACCTATTTCACAATATATGCCTCCATCCAAGGCGTTCTATATACTGCGATATATCACTTTCCTCAATCCATGCCCCTACCCCTGTCTCATTCCAGTCACGAATTCACACCCCCACCTCTGTATTCCCATCACTAAACCTTAGATATTAGATAAGGTTACAACCTACTTTGCTGTTCATTCCCCTTATCCTGAGTCTCTCTGAGTCTCTCACACAATATTTAGTTTCATTTGAGCACCTTGGGGACAAACAATCGGAGAGCAGTTATGGCAGGGCAGGCTCTTTAGTCAGCGGGATTTTATACAAGGGCCAACAGGAGAGTGAGGATGGGGAGTATCTCCAACCTCCATCTGAGTTCAGTGCATATTTGACATTGGCCATTATGACTTAAGGCGATTAGTGAAGGAGGGATTAGTGAGCACCATTAGGGGTGGAAGTAGGCAGGGCAGAGGAGGCAGACATAGCACAATGTACAGTATACTGCCTGATGCAAACATTGAGAGCTAGGCTCAGAGGCGTAGGAAGCAAATCGTCATTGGGGGCCCATGGGGGGGGGGGGCACTCCAACCAACTTTAAGTATCGGCTTTAATGCATGATATATCATATACACACTTATATTGGATTGTATAGAAAGTAGTTTTTGAGCCCCCTTTAGTTCTGGTTGGGGGGCCCAGGCCCCTGTGCCCGTACTTTCCCTATGCAGGAGAGGTAAGAATTGGAAATTGTGTGTATTATATTACAGGTCTTGACAAACTTTGGGGGGGCCCAAACATATCCAGGCCCCCCCTCCTCAGTGATGGGGGGGGGGGCCCAGGCCCCCCTGGCCCCCCCTTTTCCTACGCCACTGACTAACTCTGATAACAGTTTGTACTAGTACTAAGGAAGGAGGGGTATAGTGGTTAGTGCTGTATTCTATGACATTATAATTACATTAAGGCAATGGAATATAGAAAAAGGGTTGCACATCCATTCATTTGTAATCTAGTAATATCAACATTGTCCAGAGTGTTTAGTCAGAGTGAAGGACATATCTTATATACACACAAATATACATCGCTCTGATGTAAAAAACAAAACCGCAGTATTTAAACAACCATTTCCCCTGACTATATCTTTTGACCATGATAGAAAAAAAATCATATATTGGGATGTCAGTCTCTGCATTTTATAGAACAAAGTCAATTAGTGTTACCTGGAGAGTTTACCAGAAAAAACCTTCAAAGGATATGAGTTCTTGTGAGCATATGCCATTTTAGTAAGGATCAGAGTGTAGGCTTTTGGATTATTCACCGTGGGTTTACCCTTCAAAAAGATGCTGAAAGAATGCCATTATTTGAAACACCCATAAACTGTGAACCTTACTTGTCGCTCGGAGGGGTAGCAGCACACATGTGCACATGCACCTTGAGGCAGTTGGCCAGGTCGTATGATGGAGAAACAGCACCCATGTATAAAGGCTTGTAGACATGCCTTTTATATATTGACTTTCTTAAAGGAATAATAATCGTACAACCTCAGAACTATTGCTATGTTAATACTTCTATTAATTGAGTAGAAACTAAATTATGATTGCAGCATATGATAATTATGTTTAACTAGACAGCAACATACTGGACACTCCCATCAATAAATTGCAAGGTTAATGCAATTTTATTACATCATTAATTGAAATATAGTGTCTATCACTGTGTGTACATTATGGATGACATTGTAATTACTAGTGCGACCTTCCTTGGTTAAGTCAATGGGACTGCCGTATTCACCATGAAATAAATCTGTTTCGCAATCACTCTCCTCCACTTTAGCATCCAGCACCCCTCCTACCCCTTTCTATTTCCATGACTAAACCTGCGATCCTAGATAAGATTACAGCCTCCCTTTAGCACAGAGTTCATTCACCTGCATGCTCAGTATCTGACACAAGAATACCTTTAGAGTCATTTGAGCACCTTGTGGACAAGTTATCTAAGAACTGTCTTTGGTTGGTGGGGTTAGCTAAAAGGGCAAAGATGAGATATACTGGTAGCCCAGGGATTTTAAGTCATTATTTCAGACGGGTATCTGAATACCATTAGGGAAGCGGTAGGCAGCGTAGATGGGGCATCGTACAATATGGCTGCCGGGAGTTGTAAAGTCAGTAATTGCTTACATAGTGACATCAATATTGTTTGTTTTCTAATTTTTTGGTCCGAAAAAAGAAAACAGTATTTTCCTCATTATAGTAACATAACCAAATCACAAGTTCCGAAGATTATTCTCACATTGAAAGCAAGGCCTTCCTCAAGATATTTAAATGCATCCATTATAAACCTGGCGAGAATTAACCAACACCTCTCTTCCAAACTTCCTTAATTAAATGAAATAGTTTTCCTCTCACATCTAGGTAAACCGTTTTAGCAGGAAGGACACTATTATCGATAAAGTCTAAGTCTTAAATAAAGAGCCACCAACTTAACAGCATAATGAACGAAAATACAAACAATTTTATTGATTATGCTACGGACAGGGAAATAATTGTCAAATCAATTTCTTTGATGACAGTTTTACGGAAGGCAAGTTTTATCTGAGTTGGCAATGTGGAATCTAACTATCACAAAGACTGTCTATGCTGCAAAACCAAACGTTCTGAAAAGTATTAGCCATGAAATGGGTGGTAGAATGATAATCAGGCTTGCTGTCATCTGTCTAAGGCTAAAACCCCAAGAAACTCTTCCACAAGCTGTGAATGCTATGGCCTTAATATCCACCGCACAGAACTAATCCCGAGCTATTTTTACAAGAGGTATCTTGTCCATTAATTCAAAAGCTTCTAATTTATACCGCGTTCATACGGTGGAACGTCAGCATACGTGTCTACCATCCTGAAACCACCTGCAGGACCCCCTATAATGGAAATCGACTGTTCAAATTCACCGTCATTTTTCATCATGTAGTTTTAGAACAAACTTCAGCACTGACTTGTAAACAACAACGACTCATGGACTATCACATTGATTTCAAAATTGGATAAAGATGTCTAGGGTCGACCTCGTTTTGCTAGGTAGGGTCTGGTAACCTGAAACACACATTTTTTTTGGCCTAACGTAGAAATAAAGATGAATATAAAAACACAAATTATGTAAATACCGGTTAGTCATGCCTGTCGCTGTAAAATAAAGTCAAGACAACAATGATGGGCAGTAAACATTTAGGACCTCTCCGCCCATCCAGTCTGTCATATCAAACTCTGTAGTAGGATGTCAAACTGGCAGTTGGAGCTACATCACCAACTTGTCGAATGTCTGTATTCATATTCTACTGAAGTTTGCCATGACACACTGACGTCTAAATGGGTGCCTCCAACAACGACCGTCCATCCGTCCATCCATAAACTGACGGAATCAGTCCATCAATCCGACCAGTTTTTGACCAAAAACTGGACGGATTGATGGACGGAATGGACGGACAGATCTTAGTGGAAGTGGGTTTTGTCCGTCCGTCCATCAAAAACGTCCATTTCCCGGCTTTTTTGGACGGATTTTATGGACGGACGCATGGACGGTCCTTGGTGGAGGCACCCCTGAAGGGAGCTATGAATTACTTTGACAACAAATCCATCTGTCAGCTTCCAAACTCCTAGATACATGAATTGAAAGGGGAAAGCTATAGTTATTACCACACCCAAACTTTCCTAGACCATGGATGCTTTGCATTAAAATAAAATAGGCTTGAGAGAAACCAGTGTCAGCCCACCTCTTTCTAGAAACAACTGATTCAGCACTTTTGCATTACAAGGTTACTTAGATTCCAATTTTCAAGCAAGTGTTTGAATAGCTAAACAGAAAGCAATTTCAATCTACCACAGTATTGATGTTTTCACTCATAATATATATCACATATATAGAGAGTGATAATTTATCAGTATATTGTGATTGATGTAATAGTCCCTGATTAACTAAAATGATTATGTAGTAGTTATAGGACCTGTACCAAGCTGTACGCGAAATACAGAGAAGGAGCCTTATATATGTTATGCCACTAGCTGTATACAGTATACAAGAGGTGTGAAATGCGTTGTTCCCCGTGCCCGCTGTGATATAAATACACATAGGATCTAATCAGTTTGATAACCTACTTTTACACTGGTCCAACTACACAGATTTCTCATAACCCAGTAACCAGCTATATACACGAAATCGAAAGAACATTCATTATCACATGAGAACCTGGTATTGCCTCAATGCATCACAACGTTGGTCCTTCTTTATTGATTTATGATGCATCCATGTGTAGATAAAACTGTCATCTCAAGTGATCCCATAGTAGTGTGAGATCCCATAGTAGTGTTCACCAGACACAGATAGAGCTACTCAGACTTGAATCGTATTAGATCCGCCTCCGGTGAAATTCGATTACTCAGTCCTTACCACCGGATCGGCACACCCACTGCACTCTTGTAACATGCATTTATCCACGGCAATCGTGTTAGCCTCGGGGTTATACAATTTCTTGACGTATCTACACTGATAACCTAAGTCTATGTCAATGAAATACTTACATAAGAATAGCATTTGCCCCATTAGCCACTTGGTTTCATCTATACTTCTAGTGTATTTCTCTTAAATATTATTACTGCCATTGTTAACCTATGGCAGATTTTACCTTGCAGTAACTTAGGTGTTGTCTCGTTTATTTGTTGTATCATATAACATATACTCTACTCATACTCTCATGTTATAAGATGAATTAGGTAGCGCTAGATGGAAAGGGCAATGCAAATGTTGAGAGGACAACCACACAAGATGTTGACTGTGGCTCAATATTTCTAGTAATTTTATGTGCAGGAAATAATTTGTTTATAGAATCATCAAATTTGTCATTCCACAATCTCAAACCATAGCTAATGCAAGATAAATGTTAAATGAATATAGTGCGCCATAGTCTTGAATCTCATTAAAACACTAAACACTATATAAGATCAGTTGATGATATGGTGGCTAATTTTCTATAGCTGCTATAGACGGTTGACTTGATTTTAGAAGCGAATTTGCACTTTAAGATTGTATGATCCTGATACTGTTTGTGTTAGGCGCTGAAGGGAAATAATTCACTTAACTTCTCATACTGCTCTGATGTTGGCCTGCAAGCCTTTTGACTTTCCACTTTGTATTTCTAGCGGGACATACTTATGTAGAAACATTAAAGTAAAATTACATTACTTTGTAGCTAACATAATTGCGTTGTGGAGGCCATATTTCAGATAAAAGCAATAGCCCAAACTCATCTTCATAACATTTACAATAAAACCCATGTAATTATTACACCTAGATCATTCTTCATCTCTCTGCCATGAACTATGTGCTTTCAGCTGTGTCTCACCAAATCGAAACAAGCTGAGCATTTGACCGGGTGCAATCTAGGACCGGCAAATTTTACTCTATGGCTACCCTAAAGGAGTACTTTGACAAAATATGATACATTAGCACTCTAATTTATTAAGTTAGATTTGACATTTACTAAAAAGCCATAGCCGTTGTATTTAATACAGCAGGCACAATTAGAGAAACTATGCAAGACTTAATGGGTAAATCAGGGTTTTATCTTTGAAGCAGTTAAATGCTTTTGATTGACCTTTCATCGGAACATAATGGCATAATCCGAAATGGATTCTGAAGGGGAATATCATCCAAGTATTGCAGACACTATCAATCTAATTAATATCGCATTACCTTGTGTATGAGCTAGTCACATTGATGTTATCATTATTATTAAACAATGAAGTAAGTGTGCTATGAACTTTAACTTTAGTTTGATTGGTTGGCACAGCTTCAGAAAGCAAAGTCAATTCTTCAGGTACCTTTATAATCCGGATTGCATAAGCCTGATGTTATATGGTCAGCATAATTCATGAATGCAGCACTGACAACCCACTCACCACTCCTGCTTTCAAACATGATCGTGACAGAACACATAGTCTATGAGAACACTGTGCTGTGCTTAAATGGTTACTGTACCGTTGCATTTAAGAGCCGGGTATTGAATAAGCGCCTGTCTTGTATAAGCACCGGGGGTAAACACCCCTCCAAAGTTATAAGCGCTGGGGCACTTATACACGACAGTACGGTAGTATATGTGAGCAGCTTGAGAGGCGCTCCTGAGACGCTCAGTCATTGCCAATTTACTCGGCCGTCACAGCTCACCTACCAGTCTAGACACTATATTGGATTTATTCATGAGGACTTGTTGTAATCTCCAACCAAAGCCGAACATGATGATCAAACATCATTAGGTCCTCTCGTATATAAAACAACAGGAGCAAACTAACACTTATTCATGATTAAATTACATTGCACTACAGGAAGTTGTTTTGTAAATCCCAATAAAATGCAAAAAGAAATGAACATTGTATCAGACCTATTTCATTGTAATTAATGGGCAGGGCATTAACAGAGGAAACAATACTATATATTGTCTGGATTATGGGAAAATGATACCAAACAATATATATGTCATTATGTAAATGGAATTTTTCTTACAAAGCAAATAAAGGATAGCATCCACAACTAAAGCTACTTAAAGGGTATCGCTACATGTTCGATGATCTCGATATTCTATTGATTTCTGCATATAACTTAGTATAATATTAGTTCGATACATTAGGAACTAGAAAAAGTAAAGAAAATGGCATGGTACAGTGCTCAATTCTATGGGAAAGCCACTTGAAAAAGCTAGTTCTTAACTAAGCTAAAAGGAAATTTTTATTTTGTGGTCAGATGACCATGTTCTTCTATTGCTATCTTCGAATCACTTTGGATTAGATTAGTTAGCAGAATAATCAAATAGAAAATGGAAAGAAAACAACATGTTGTGGTGCTCATTTTTCTGTAATGGCCATTTAAAGAAAAAATACTTCCTTTGCAAGGCAATCTAGCCCTATAGCCCATACAATGGACATTGCTGCTTAAATACTCTCTATGTGGAAATTTGACTTTAATGCAAGATTCCTTTCCCCCCTTTCCCCCCCCCCCAAAAAAAAACAACACCAATAAACTATACCCTTTTTTGAGAAAAGGTCATGGCACCTTCTGGGATAGAACTCCGGATCTTTTGGTTGCAAAGCAGGCATCATAACCACTACACTACAGATTCTGGTGGAGATCTGAAGAACTGTTGTGCTATTATTCCATACATCTCTTATTGACATATGCCACGAGAGGGCAGCACTAGCTACATAGTACAATGTTGTTTCTCTGACATCCACAGGGTTCCAGCACCTACTTTTGTAGCGATACCCTTTAATCGAGATTGTGTTCAACTATCTATAGCGCGTAAGCCAATCTGGCTGAGAGTGACCACGACTGCCAAATTGAGGGTTTGGTTGCCACCATGATTTTTAGATAGGCATATATATAGGGTATCAGAAAATATGAGGTGGCCTTGCCTCAGGAGTAGCTTAAGGTCAGGGCAGGGCTCTAAGGTCAGAGAAGTCTAGAAAAATCTGAAAATTATTGATTCACATATGCAACTGAAAAGTCACTTTATATTTGAATTTCCCAACAAATGAAATATCTATGGCATACTACTCATTCAGGGCAACATGAAAAAGACAAAAAAGATAATTTTACTCAAGGTCAACATCATTTCATTCAAGGTCAATCTCAGAAAAGTGACTTTTCTATAAAAACGGTTACCTTTCAACTCTAATAGATTCCTCAAAAATATCCAGATATTCGCAATAATGCATGAGGGAATACCTACATAGTTAGGGATCATGGAAAAATGAGGTGGACTTCCATACCACATGGCTTTTGGCAAGGCACGGCCTCATTCCTCACTGATGCTGTAAAATAGCAGGTCCACAACAACACACTTTAAGGGCCAGAACCTGGCAATAACTTTGTCTTTTCATTCATGTTAAATACCTAGAATATGCTATGTTGTGGGGCCAACCCAAACGACCTTTTTAATTTTAATTTTTTAAAGGTCAAGGTCACCTAAATCTAGGTCATATGTGCAAAATCACAGGTTTGACAAAAATCAACCTTGGATTGTAATAAAGTTAACAAAAATGTTTATATCCACATCAATATCTGTCTGTGCATAGCATCAAATATATACAGTTTAAGAAAAAATGTGTTTGAAATCAATGTTATAGAGTAAAGAGTAGGTTTAGGCCTCTTGTCACTGTTAAATGTTAAGTATTTACATATTGATTCTCTAGTGTTCATTGATTTATCCCTTTTGTTTTAGTTAAAGTCTAAAATATAATCAGGGCAAGCCAAACAACCAATATCTTATCCAACCTGACCTTCCTCCAGGTCAAGGTCACTTCATTGAAGGTTACACTGAATGTAAATCATTAAAATGTTATCTCTGTTGTTGACATTTTGATGTGCGGTAGGAATATCTAGATATTTCGTTATCAGATGCATACTAGGATGTTCATTATCTTTATATTGCAATAGTAAGTTGAGGTCAGGGTCATTGTTACGAACGGCAGCAGAAGACAGACCTATATATAAAGTATATAGGGCTTCTACTCCTAACTTCCTTTAACCAGATCATATTTATGGTCAGTAAAAGAACAAGTTGGAACCAGACATATTATGGTCTTCATAGAGGAGGTTGACTGTACTAAAGTACAGTAGACAGGAAGTTCCACCTAGTGGCAAGACCTCAGCAACCCATAAGAGATGGCAGGACCTTCAGTTATCTGATCATTGATGAAGCTCCACTGTGTAAGTATTGTTTTCTCTTTGATAAAGTGTGTGCAACCAATATGTATATCATAGATTAGATGCCATGAGTGTTGTTTGTAAAATAAGTGGAAAAGCTGAGACCTTCGGAGAAGCAGCAGATACTCTATTCAGTGCAATGCTCAAAATAGGATCCAACAGTGATCGAATAGATGCCGTATGTGATGTGTATAGGGATACATCCATCAAGAATCAAGCTTGTAAAAGAAGAAAAAAAAGTGACATCTAAGGTACATCTACACAACATCACTTCAGGCAAGAAGGTCCAACCATGGAAAGAAGCTCCTGAGTGTTCAGCCAGTAAGTCAGCTATGATCCAGTTCTTCTTTGATGATTGGAAGAAGGAATTTTATCTGAAGAAGCTCAACAAACTCCAGAAAGTAATGAATGTGACATGTGATGAAAAGTGTGTAAAGTTGATAGGACTAGATTTATGGAACTGTAGGGAGCTGTCGTCCTCTCAAGAGGAAGCAGATATAAGGTTGCTTCTGCATGCCAGTCATGCTTGGCACAGTTATGACACTGTTATAATAGCATCTGCAGACATAGATGTTCATGTAATAGCCCTTGGTATGCATCAAACAATCCAATGCAACCTATATCTTCAACGTGGGACGCAGAATACCATCAGGCTCTTCCACATCGAAGAAATTGCATCAAGTCTTGGTGCTGAGATATGCAGTTCACTCATTGGCATGCACACATCCACTGGATGCAACAGTGTAAGTGCTTTTGCTGGACGAGGGAAAATCAGCAGTCTAAAGATTCTAATGAAAGACAAAAACATGTAAACTGCCATGCAAACTGTAGGTAAGCACTGGACAATGTCCCCTGACTTGTTCACACTTCTGCAGGAATTTGTATGCAAAATGTATGCAGCCAGATTGAAGATCCAGAAGGTGAATGAGTTGAGATATGAGCTGTTCAGGGTCGGGTGTGGTGATGTTGAGTCTAGGCAATTGCCACCATGTAAGGACTGTTTGTACAAGCATTGCCTCAGGGCTAACAATCAAGCAGCAATCTTGAGAAGAAGCCTTGAACCATTCCCAGTAATTCCAAACCCCCAAGATCGTGGTTGGATCATGGAAGGCACAAATCTATCGATTGATTGGATGAGAGGTTCTTCAGTCCCAGAGGTAGTCTTAGAATTGATGGCCTGCACTTGCTCAAGATCTTGCCAGCAATCTTAATGCCCTTGTGTTGATAATGGGCTGCAGTGCACATAACCCTGTAAACTGGATGACTGTGCCAATATGATACACAATGAGATTCAAGAGCAAATGGGTGACAGCACAAGTGAGGAAAGCGACATGGACTAGTAGTCCAATGCAATAAATCTGAACACACTGTACAAATTAGATATTCATGTCATCAGTTATAAGTTTGTATCATATGCAATAACCACAATTTGAATGACCTTGAGCCCAATGAAGGTCAGATAAGGTCAGATCTAAATGCTTGACTCTTTATAGTAAATTTAATCCAGAGTAATGGTTTAAGAGATTTTTGTGAAATTGTTAAAGCAATTAAGTGACCTTGACCTTAATGAAGGTCACATTCAAAGAGTATTTTGTGCTAACCCACCGTAACCCATTGGGGCTGACAAAGAAAGTATTTGCTGCTGGTGGGCCCAGATGTTTTGCAGAAAACTTTTCCAAATCCAAAAAAGCAATGATGACTATAGTCGATGCTGGGCTGGCAACTGCATAAAATATAGACGATAAACCTTAAAAGGTTAACTAAATTTGATGAACTGTTTAGGAAATTTTATCACAATTTGAGACCAATATGTTTATATGCAGTTTCTATTTTATATTACCAGTGACAAGAGACCTAAACCTACTCTATACTCTATAACATGGATTTCTAACACATTCTTTCTTAAACTGTATATATTTGATGCTATGCACAGACAGATATTGATGTGGATATAAACATTTCTGTTAACTTTATTACCATCCAAGGTTGATTTTTGTCAAACCTGTGATTTTGCACATATGACCTTGATTTAAGTGACCTTGACCTTTAAAAAACTAAAATTAAAAAGGTCGTTTGGGTTGGCCCCACAACATAGCATATTCTAGGTATTTAACATGAATGAAAAGACAAAGTTATTGCCAGGTTCTGGCCCTTAAAGTGTGTTGTTGTGGAACCTACTATTTTACAGCATCAGTGAGGAATGAGGCCGTGCCTTGCCAAAAGCCATGTGGTATGGAAGTCCACCTCATTTTTCCATGATCCCTAACTATGTAGGTATTCCCTCATGCATTATGGCAAATGTCTGGATATTTTTGAGGATTCTATTAGAGTTGAAAGGTAACCGTTTTTATGGAAAAGTCACTATTCTGAGATTGACCTTGAATGAAATGATGTTGACCTTGAGCAAAATTATCTTTTTTGTCTTTTTCATGTTGCCCCGAATGAGTAGTATGCCGTAGATATTTCATTTGTTGGGAAATTCAAATTTAAAGTGACTTTTCAGTTGCATATGTGAATCAATAATTTTCAGATTTTTCTAGACTTCTCTGACCTTGAAGCCCTGCCCTGACCTTAAGCTACTCCTGAGGCAAGGCCACCTAATATTTTCTGATACCCTATATATATGCCCATCTAAAAATTATGGTGGCGACCAAACCCTCAATTTAGCAGTCGGAAATGGCTTGGCTTACGCGCTATCTATAGTTATTGGATATCACTCCTTTTAGTGAGGCATTCCCCAGCTATTCCTTTGCTATTCCCCCATCCTACCGGACATAGCACCAGTGCGAACTGACGCCCACTCACCTATCATCCCACTCACACACTATTCCATACACTAGGTGTACAGACACATCTAACATGCCCAGACTGACCTTAGAAAAGTAAAGATTGCTGTGCAAACATCTCTAGATGACATCTCACAAAAAGAAACCTTTTGAATGGTCAGAATGTGGGACTTCGCGATGGACTAAATCAGATTTTCTCAGAAGTCCCATTTCTGTGCTTCACCTGTCATAATCACACAAGTCCTCCAGCCCTTGGCCACCTTTTTGTCGGACCTTTCCCTGAGGCTGCTCCAGGACCCCAAAGCTGCTCCTCTAGCAGCGATTTCATTGACCAAGTACACCAGTGTCGGTTTTCACAATAGTCGTTGACTTGAGAGTGAAGCTGCATTATTAAGGAGGTGGTGAAGGCTGCAGTTATACCCGGATGTGGGGCGTGGGAGCAGCTCAGGGCCCGGAGCAGCTCAGACAAGCTGATATCATAGCACAGCACTCAGTCCAGGGGCATGTTTGTTAGGCTGAATAGTCTCAAAATTGCAAGATGGTCTCAAAATACTATGGTTTTGTGACAACCTTGTAACACTTGAGCTACATGTCTCAAGAGGTTATTATCGCACGTTTTTGAGACTGGCAGGCTTTGGGGACTATTTTACAATTTTGAGACTATCTAGCTTGATGGTTGCAAAATGCTAGCAGAACTATAGTATTTTGAGTCTATCTCGCAGTTTTGAGACTATCTAGCCTAACAATGTTGGCTAACCCAGTCACAATGACGTCCTTACCACCCTTCTCTGTGTCTTACTACTCATACTCTACATACCAACCATTACTGTCATACCCTCATCCCTTACCCTCAGACTGTTTAGTTCAGTTTAGGGCCACCACCTTCTGTAACAAATTTATATGTGAATGGTCCAGGTACCCTATAATAGGGGGGCCAGGGTGTCAGATTTGAAATAGGTTGGACTGGGCTGCTATAGTTGGTATGAAGGGCTTATCCCCCTATTTTTGGGCTGAGGAATTCGAATCTGGTGTGTGTAGAGTCATACAGGTGTCGGAACAAGGTCAAATATGAGGTCAAAGGTCAAGGTCACCCAAAAAATAGGTCAATTCAGAAAATCTACTTATAGGGGCAGTACTCGGTTAATATAAATAGCACAGGTCTGATATTTGGTGGGGTGATAGAACTATATGAGATCAACATCCTAAAAAAAGGAACATGACCTTGGCCAAGGTCAAGGTCATATTTTCCAAGGTCAAACTTTGAAAAATTGGAAAAAATGACATATATACCATCTTTCAATACTTTGTACTTGGGGGAATAGCATCTCAGATATGATTTTTCATGTTTACATGATGCTGACATAGCTCAGGGTAAGAACTGACTTGAAATTTCTGAGAAATATGTAATATTGCCATGGCAACTGCCACTAAGGCACCAAGGTCAAATAAAATGATTGCACCAGATCAAGTCAGAAAATCTACTAATAGGGGCAGTACTCGGTTAATATGAATAGCACAGGTCTGATATTTGGTGGGATGATAGAACTATATGAGATCAACATCCTAAGAAAAAAGAAACATGACCTTGGCCAAGGTCAAGGTCATATTTCTCAAGGTCAAACATGGAAAAATTGGAAAAAATGACATATATACCATTTTTCAATACTTTGTACTTGGGGGAATAGCATCTCAGATATGATTCTTCATGTTTACATGATGCTGACATAGCTCAGGGTAAGAACTGACTTGAAATCTCTGAGAAATATGTAATATTTCCATGGCAACTGCCACCAAGGCACCAAGGTCAAATAAAATGATTGCACCAGATCAAGTCAGAAAATCTACTAATAGGGGCAGTACTCAGATAATATAAATAGCACAGGTCTGATATTTGGTGGGATGATAGAACTATATGAGATCAACATCCTAAGATATGTAACATGACCGTGGCCAAGGTCAAGGTCATATTTCTCAAGGTCAAACATGGAAAAATTGACAAAAAACGTCATATATACCTACTTTTGATACGTTGTACTCATAGGAATAACATCTCAGATATGATTTTCCACTTTTACATTATCCTGACATAGCCTAGGGACAGTATTGTCTTGGAATTTGTCAGAAATATGTTATATTGCCATGGCAACAACCAGGCAATCACCAAGGTCAAACATTAAGATCCTTAGTAGCAAGAATTTCATCTCCAATGACCTAGATATGGCTTAAAATACTTTTTTAACACTGCCTACCCCCACTAATTTGGACCCAAGGAATTCAATGGTTCTATTGGTTTGTTTCTAAGACAGCTGGTTGCTTAGCAACAACTGTTTTAATTGTTTATCTGCCTAGCAACACAGTTTTCCATGGTCCTGAGGTTGATTACAACCATACCTACCCCCCCCCTAAATTAGACCAAAGGAATTCAATGGTTCTACAGCTTTGTTTCTAAGCCTAGCAACACATATTTGTAGCACTATTCCAAATGTGTACCAGCTCACATGGTAAAATATAAACCCCTATGAACTAGGTTCCCATCTAAGTCTTTCAATTTCCAGGGGGAGCCACTGACTGGTCATCACAGTTGGCACCAACTAGTGGTATATAAATACAACACACCAATGATGAACCTAGGTAAGCCACTTCTGACTGACCCCTCGGTCATGTTTAAATATACCTTTGCCATTGTGACTAACACTCATATGACTAACCTAGGATAGTCTGTACTGACTAACCCTTTCAATCTATGGATTTTCAGTGTACAGCTTGGTCCTCCTGTTGGCACTTCTCCTCCAGGTCGTGAATGGCTGTGTGTTAGCTGAACGAGGAGGGGGTTAGGCAGTGGTGAGTGCTGGTTGTGAGGAGAGGCTTGGTATGAGGCTAGAGTTGTATGCACAAGACTCTCTTTGTTCTCCATCTCATCTAGCTTTCCATGTGACTGGATCTGAATGAACCCTTTCGCTCATTGTGTGCTCAATATTGGCTGAGCTAGAGGCTACTATTGCCTCTGGGTGCTCTGGAAGAAGGGGCAGGGGAAGGTCAGGGTCGATTATTCCAGTTCAAGTCACCCATATATATATATATATATATATATATATATATATATATATATATATATATATATATATATATATATATATATATGTATATATACATCACCCTACGAAGCCACACACAAAAAGCCAACACATAACAATGCATTTTCTCAAAGGAAAACAAGCCACTTCATTCAAAACTATTTGCAATTATTTTGACCTTTTAGTTTTTACTCTTTAAGTTTGATATTTCAATGTAGCAAACAATTGATCACGATATGATCACCCTATTTCATTCATTTGGTGACATTGGATAATGTAACGGGCGATTTAGCTTTTCAATCTGAAGAGGTCGATATCTGATTAGCCATCATAAACAGATATTCTTAGGACTGATTAATTTCTATCAGCTCTGTAGCACAATTCAAAAGATGAATAATCCAAGTGATGAAGGGAATGGAGTCTTGATGGTTTGAATGAGTGAGGATGATGGAAAAACGAAGGGAAATTAATTCAGCGAGGCATTGTTAAGGGACATGAAATAATGTTTCAGCGTTACCTGAGATCTTTTAATCTGCTACCTAAGTAGCCCTCCCGTGTGTGACCTACTACAATGCCCCTGTCCTGAATGCAGCCGAAGTCATTTCTTTGCCTTTAAATGGCATTTGAAAGGCTGTGGGACTATTTCTTAGCCACTATTCAAAGCAATTCGCATAATGGAAATTTCTTAAAACATGCTATTCATTTTCTTCTTCCATGATAATCTTATTATATTTGTATTTCAACGCCATGGACTCTATTGTTGTAGAGAGAGTTAGTTGAATGTTAGAGCATATGAACTATGAACATATGGGTAAACTATAATTATTTTAGTTCCCCCTATTATGCTTGATGATATGTACTTTAACACCAAGTTTCGCCAACATACTGCTAGTATGTAAAACTTTTGTCATCACTGACCACTCGATCATGAGCTCTGAAATGTTGGTCTGTGACAGAAAGACCCCTTATGAAAAAGAGTGAAAGGGTGAAATTGAAAGTTTTCAACCATCCAGTCTTTTCTGGAAAGTTAGTTTATAGGTGTGAAGATGTGACAGTTAGAATATAAAGATAATACACCTGGATATCTTACGTTGGTACTGATCTCATCCATTTATTGAACAAATATCTCTCTTTTCACGTAAAGAAAAATTGTTTTCATTTATCTTTAATGCAGCTGTTTAGTTAAGTGCTATTTATCTTAAACTTATACTTCTCCCATGATGTTATCTTTTCTTCTTTGATATGTGATAGAAGAACAACTTAAGTATAACATTATAATTGAATTTCTTCCCACAGTTGTATTTCATGCACACTGGTGTCTCATGAAATTCATTTATTTTTTTTAGAGAATATACATCATGATTCTGAATAGTATTTGTCTCTTCAAAATGTCTATTTTCTTTATCAAAACACTGGAACTGTGTAAGCTACAGTCCTTATTGTTAACACTAACTATCTATCCAAGAGCCCTGTCTGCTGTTATTTCCTTTGAGGGAGTATTCCTTTGTTCTCCATGTTAAATAGTTCAAAGCACTGCATCCTTTCAATGCATGGCAGCTGTCAGTAATCTCTCTCCACACCTATTTTTTGAACGACATTTTAACTTTATTTCGCTCATAAGATCCTCGTGTAGCTTTAACAATGAATGACATACATGTGACTTCTCCTTGGTGTAGACAGATGCACAGACAAAGACATCGACTTAAAAGGCTGTGTCTCATGAGATCGGCCATTGTTGTCGCCTATGACCGGGTGCAATCTATGACCGGGTACAATCTATGACTGGCTTGTAAAAAAAAAGCCTTATTCAGGGAAGATGAATATTTAAATGATGGAAAATGTAAATGGGTGTTTTTAAGACTTTATATCACTCATTTTATTTCAATTCATATCTACATCTGCCCTAGATAAACCATTTTCTTTCAAGCCGGTCATAGATTGCACCAATTCATAGATTGCACCCGGTCATAGATTGCACCTGGTCATAGATTGCACCCGGTCATAGATTGCACCCAGTCATAGATTGCACCCGGTCATAGATTGCACCCGGTCATAGATTGCACCCGGTCATAGATTGCACCCAGTCATAGATTGCACCCGGTCATAGATTGCACCCGCTCATAGACAAAAACATTGGCCCATGCTATTGATACACAGCCATAAGTTATCTTACAGAAACTTATGACAATATAGCAGACACGATCAATGTGCTGTCCTGACTCTGTATACTGTTTGCTGTACAAAATCGCAAAGCATAACTTGAATAGAAGGATGAAAAATTGTTTGGTTTTGATAGGCCAAACCATTAGTCTAATAGCTCAGATATGTAAGGCTCTACAAATATAAAACAATGAGTGTTTCCAGGGATATGTATCACACTATAACGTTATTATACTTTCAGTATTTTGAATCCGGTATTGCCAGGACAAGAAATGCACTCAAATCAGGATTTTAGTTGCCTGGACGAATATAATCTTGTTTGAAGATCTTATAATCTTCAAAAATGACTAAGGGGTCAGTCAGTAGTGGCTAACCTAGGTTCATCATTGGTGTGTTGTATTTGTTTACCACTAGTTGGTGCCACCTGTAAGATACTGTGATGACCACTCCGTGGCTCCCCCTGGAAATTAAAAGACTGAGGTGGGTTGGTCAGTACTGACCAACCTGACAATCATAACTGACCTAGGTTGGTCGTATAGGGAGCCAAAATATTACTAACTAGGTTAGGCACTAGTGACTGAGAGGTTGGGCGTAGAGGGAGCCTAGGAATATCAGTGCAGTGCCCATAATGGCTGCTATGTGGCCGATTTCTTGAGATCACATCAGAAATGTCATAGAAATTATTTGTGTCAGACAATGTCTTATATAGTGCACTTTGGCTGCCGTCTCTGCACACTGCCTCACCTAAGTGAGCTCACTAATCCTTCCTGCACTAATCAGCTTACCCCTTAATGGCTGATGTCAAATATGCACAGAACTCTGATGGGGCCTTAAGAAACCCTTGTTTGTAATCCCCACCAACTAAAGAGCCGTCCCTGCAATAACTGCTCTTAGATTGTTTGTCACAAAACGTGCTCAAATGAAACTGAATATTGTACAAGATACTCAGGATAAAGGTGAATGAACGATGTTATAGGCAAAGGAAGGTTGAAATAAAATAGGAGAGAAAGAGATATAGTGCTGAATAGGGGAGATGGTGATAGGGGGAGTGTAGGCTACAGTGTAAGGGATATAACCATAGAAGGTATACACACTGCTTGTGCTGGAGATGCACTAAGTGGTACAATATTGTTAAGTTGCCAAGTTCTGGGTGATATGCTCACACGTTGATACAAGTGTAAGGGAAGTGGTTACCACCACCTTCCGCAGACCAAACCCACCCAGTAACGTACGGTGCGGTCAAGTTGTCAGATGGGGATGTAGCACAGTGGTAGAGCACTGGCTCATGGGTTCGAATCCCGCTTTCTCTAGATGGTTTTTTTCCAGGACGGTTACACAAGTGTCATCTTAAAATGTATTCATGATGTTGATCAATACTGCCATAGACATGGACTGATGAAGAATCTCTTTGGAAGATACGTTAAAATCATGCTGTGCAATCGTTTCAGAAGAACAGAGGCCTTAACTAAAGACATCAACTATGTGATATCAAAAAAAAGTCTGAGTTGTTTAACGTTGAGCCACTTTATATGGTGGATATACCCTGTAGGGAAGGATGGCTGCTTTCAAAGAGACGAGTTTGAAAATCAAATATATGTTCTAGGCCTGTGTTCATAAATCGTTTATGTATTTATACTGCATGGTTACACAAAAGTAGAACTGTATTTTATTAGGTAGTTTATCAAAGAGTCCGATTGAAGAAGCTGTACTGCTTGGAGATTGTGTTGCCATGGCAACAGAATAATACTTCTCAAATATGCAGGAACAGTGTGAGGATTATTAGTGGTAAGCAGCCTTCTAAGGGGCTGTGACCCTATAGTGTATAGCTGATCCTTCACTGCACCTTAATCCATGCAGACCAGAGGTCTAAATCTGGTATTATACTGCTCCCCTGTATAGACCTACCACCCCCGCCATTGCATAGCTATGTATACCTCTGTCTATAACCTTGCCCTACCCATACGATTTAAGCTGGATGGTGGTGTAACATCAGACAGATCTGTACCATGGCTAGTAGTAGCCACAGGGTGCCATTCACAAGTATGAACAATAGCTCCCTCCCAGTGGGCACAGATTCAAGTACAACATTGGATCAACGTTGAATAAACATTGCATCAACATTGTCAACCAGTTTTCAATGCTGATTCCACGTTCTGTGCCCACTGGGCTCTGAGTCGTCCGATCATATCCCATCCTACAGCTGAATGTACAGTATAAGCAGGTAATATTAATTTGAAATAGACAATCTTCCAAATTTGAGCAATTTTGTCAAAGAAAAGTCATAGGAAAATGCTTTCTGGGTAAGCATCAGCCCTTGTTCTGTACATTGCGCTATGGCTGCCTCTGTTGCCTTACACACTGCCTCCCTAATGGTGCCCACTAATCCCCCCTGCACTAATCACCTTACATCTTAATGGGCTCCGTCAAGGATGCACAGATCTCTGATGGAGCAGCAAGAGGGTCCCTGAACTACACTCTTCTGTTGGCCTTTGTATTTAATCCAAAGAACCTGCCCTGTAATAACTGCCATTGAGTGTTTGTCTGTGAGGTGCTCAATTGAAATTAGGCATTGTGTTAGATACTCAGGGTCAAGGCAAATGAGCAAATGAAGTATCTGATATCTAAGGTTTAGTTATTGAATTAGATAAATGCTAACCTTTATATCTGCACGCCCACTGAGCTCTCGTAACCTTTGTTTAACCAGGGTGTTATCCTTACAGTTGGACTCCTGTATTGATGTATATCTACTGATGATCTGAATAAAACCACACAGGATGTCTCTCACAAACCTGGGCCAATGTCAAAGTCTCTGACCGGGTGCCATCTCTGACTGGGTGCCATCTCTGACCGGCCTGACTAAAAATGTTTTATTTAGGGCAGATGATGATAAAAGTGGGCAACTAATTACTACTTTAGAAATTAATAACATCCATTAACCTTTTCAGACACATTCTATCTTCATCTACCCAAAATAAACCGTTTCCATTCAGGCTGGTCAAAGATGGCACCGGCCAGAGATGGCATCCAGTCAGAGATGGCACCCAGCCAGAGATGGCACCCGGTCGGAGATGAAAAGATTAGCCCAAGTTTGTGAGACACAGATTACAACCAATTGATGATGTGATGGGGACCTGTCCAGAGCCGCTGATGACTATATAATCGAGTTTGCTTTTCTAGATTGTATAGACCTCATACTAATAAATAACCTTTTGTGTTGTACTCCAAAGGGAAATAATTCACTTAATGTCTCATACTGCTCTGATGTATGGCTGCAATGTATACAGATTCATGTACAGTTATCTTTGTGAAATGACATTAGCATTGCTCCTTATGCAAATGAATAAAGTAAATCTGTATAGTTTTCAGATAGGTCCAGAGAACTTCACCTAATGAACTGATTCATACAATGCTATCATCTACTCTTTATCAGATCTTGTTGTATATGGATTGATATAAAAATCAATAAAGTATTATCATAGAAAGATCATATTACATATTTTGGATGATATGCTTCAAGCAAACATTAATCTCCTAAAGCGGTGGACACAATTGCCTCATGGTGGTCATATTTCAGATAAAATCAAATAGCACAGCATGGCATTAACAATATACCCAATGTAAACATTACATCTAGATCATCCGTCATCTCCTTGTCATAAGCTATGGAGGAACAAAGTTTAACTTTGACGGAGTCAATGTCACGAAGGTACTCTAATTTATGAAGTTAGATTATATTTACTGTATCAAGCACAATTAGGGAAACTTTGCAAGGCTTTAACGAAAAAAGGCTTTACCTTCAAACCAGTTTGATACTCACAATTGAAAAAAATTGGTTTATCTAACCCAACTTCAGAAAGGGGAACTATTCCTTGAAATAACTTAACACTTCTAGATTGAATGAATTATTCAACTCTTTATCGTAGCTGCTAGTCAAATGTCAAATTGTATCATTGCCAGATAAACTTACTAGCATAGATTGATGGAAATCCGCCTGTACAGTGAAAAGATAATTGTGTGTTGTCCTTCTCCCTGCTCCTCCCCGATCCAACCCTGACCCCAGGGTCTGTGGAATTGGCTTCATTGTGGTGGTTTGTCCAGTGTGTCGTGAGATCTGCTGTCTGATCTGATTGACGCTGTGAATTACCAATGCAGTTCTGCCAGACACCCCAACTCTATGAATAACCTTCCCTTTAAGAGTAGCATAGCCCTGAGACCTCTGTTACCATGGTGTATTCATGCAGTCCTGGTACATCTACTCAGCAGGAGTCTATGAATGTACACTGCTGACCCATTAGGACTGCACCAACCACATAGAGTCTGTCAAGCTACTTACTATGGATATTATGACAACAAAGGTATTAAAGCAGTACACTGTCCTTAAAGGGTTCATATGAGAAGCTTGACAGTCACCCCTGAGGTGCTGAGGCAGTCCCTATTTGACCTGACAGCCGGCTTACCTACCAGTCCAGACTCCAAATTGGAATTATTTAGGGGGACTTATTGTAATTCCTTACCAAAGCTCAATCTAATGGTCAAACATTTCTAGGTTCTACAACATGGCGGCTAGTCACAGGATGAAAATGCCCCAAAGGAAGTCGAGTGTTGGAAAACCCAATAGATAAATAACAAATGTAAAATATGCATTTATAAGATCCATTTATTTCATGGTAATCAGTGGTTCAGGATTATTGAGAGATCATTGATACATGTTGTATGTTGTTCTGGGTTTATGATGCAAATTTGTTATTGCTGTCATTTATATTCCCTTTCTAGCATATTCCACTCAACTCTACATACCACCATTTCAAACTGTCACCAACTCACCCTCATTCCACCCACACATCACTATAGCACGCACCGTATTTGATGTAATAAGCGCACAGTGCGCATAAAATTATTATGAACACATTTTAGTAGTTAAGAGTTTAATTGGGGTCAAAAATCGAGAATTTTTTTGTTATTAGTAATATAAAAATCGGCAAAAACGGGGGGTGTGCGCTTATTAGGTGGTGTGCGCCTATTACGTCGAATACGGTATTCCACCAACGTCGGTCGGCCGGAATTTTGTCTTCCGATAAAAGTCTATAATGTAAAACTTATCTCGTCCGACAGATAGAACCACAGCCGATTCCGTCAGTGGAATACTGCCTTATGTAAGGTGTGTAAATACACATACAACACACCCATAGTAACCTTAGCAAAGGGACATTTTCTGTGCAAGCACCTCTAGATGACACCTTCTAAAACTAACCTTCTTGAATGGCAAGCAACTTGGACTGGAGGATTGACCAAACCACATTTTGCCATGAATCCCACTTCTGTGCTCATACCGCCCAGATCAAACAAGTCCTCAAGCAGCAGGCCTCATTCCCGCCCACCTCCTTTTGTCCAACCTCAAAGGAGCAGCTCCCACGAGCCCTGGGATACTCCTTCAGGTATGATTTCATTGCCTGTGTATACTGGTGTGGGTCTTTATGGCGGCTCTGGGCTTAAAAGCGGAGCTGCATTAGCAAGGAGGTGCTTGTATTGGCCATGGTTATATACCCAACAGGAGTGTGTGGGAACCGCTCTGGACCAGAGGAATGCAGACACACTGATAAAGAATGCCGATTGAACATTATTGGAGCAGCACCCTGTCCAGAGGAGTGTTGGCCAGCATAGTGGCACTAGGGTTCTTGCCACATAGCAATTCTAATGCTATACCATTAACCCTGCCCACCCCTTTCCCTATGGAACCTGCTAACGGCATGTTTAGTTGAGTTCAACATGTGAGGGGTCAGGTACTCAGATTCATAACAGGTGCACATATAGGGAAACTTTATAATTCAGATTATATAAGATAAAAGTGGTACAGACGATTAAACTAGAAATTCCTTTATAAAATATGAATTACTATGATCTGACCCTGATGATGACACTGTCTGGCTGTCTAAACTATGTTTCAATTTTTGTCCCACCCTAAAGAGGGTTATAGAACCTTTTTTTAAATACTCCCACCAGGATGAAGGACCTTCACTCCATGCTTAGTACAAAAGTGTGCCCATGAATGTTGATGGCGGATTCATAATCTACAATATATAAGCAAATACAGATGGGCTATCACCAGCAGCCGTCACCCGTGACAAGCAATATTTCCAACGCATTAGTGTCTGGATAAGGCATGTAACGCCTGGGTGCTGCATGTATAGACAGGTCACTTGATGCATTGCAAGCATTGCTCATCAGCAAAGCAATCATGAAAGATTAAGCACACTGGCCAGGAAGACTGTTTGACTCTGTTGCAGTCTGGAAATGATACTACAACATCCTAGAAACTTTGGAAAGAGTGCAAATCAGGAGACATATGTATATGGGGAATCTCGGTAAAGCTAACCTTTTTTGCTCCAAGTCAGTTTTTTTATATCCTCCACCATCCACACCACACGAATTACTTCAAGTAAACACTCTGTGTAACAATTAAACAATTACTGTATCCGACGTAATAATTGGGGGGGGGGGAGGGCGCTTATTACGTTGAATACTGTATATTCAAAGTGATGAAATATATGGAGTCCTGATAATTCGAAGCAAGATGGTGGGAAAAAGAGTGATGGGTAGTAAAAGCTGTCACAAATGTCCCAGTTGAGGCTTCCCTAGGTCATGCAGTATTTAAAGTTTGAGGGTTCATTACATTTTTTCATTTCCCAGTTGTTTTAACATCCAACTGTTTAAATATACATCAACAGTGTTGTGAGGCAGGTGTTTTAACATGGCTTCCTTCTTACTTTTATCAGTTTTTCTCCGTTGTACATTACAATATTAGAAAAGCCATATTTGCTTCAATTGCCATCCCACCAGATCCTGTCTGCATTGAACAATTCAGCATATGTATCGCTTTCTTTTGATTTAAAAAAAGTTATCCCAAATGGATAACTATGAGACACCAGCCCCTTTTTCTATGACCGTCCACATTGCTTTATTCTTTATGAAGGAATAATGCCCCTTAAGTTGGCATCAGTCATTGAGGTGATGATACATTCAAAAACCTAACCTACAGTTTGTCGGGCACACAACGCCGTTTATAGACTATGCAAAAGAAACACAAAAAAGCGAACATGTTTAAGTAACTTGGAAGGACTCTAGATGGAATGAGAGTGATGTAAGGGACTACAAGAAGTGGCAAGATGGAGAAATAGGGTTATTAATATTGCAGAATTTTGAACTTGTACCATTGAGGCAACACTGTATGTGAACATTGAGATGTACATTGTACGATGCCTGCCTAATCTGCCCTGCACACTGCCTCACCTAATGGCATCCAATGTATTCCTGCACTAATCCCCTTACGTCTTAATGACAGATGTCAGATATGCACAGAACTCACAGGACTCCCCGCAATGAGATCCCCGCTATGCGTCGACAGGGCATCCAAGATGGCGGATGGTAGGTCGAATGGAGGTTGGTTTTGTTAGTTTTGATGGTGTTATGGGGGTTGGCAGGTTTTGTAATTCAGTAGGTTTGGCTGAAAACCTATGCAAACAATCTGGATGTTTGTTTTGATGCCCGGTACTACTTTCTGTGATGCCCTGATCACGCTCAGTAAAAACACCTATGTTACATAACGTTCAAAGAACGTCACTTATATTCCCTTCACTATTGAAGCAATAATAACAATTATTACACGACCCAGTTACACGAGCAGTTATAAATACGACCCTGTGCTTGTATAATCAATAGAAACGTACCACATGCGGATGTGGTACGTTTCTGCATACCACCTGGCTGTGTGGTACGCTTTTCACTGCTCTAGACCAATCAGAATGCAGCGTTTTGGTCACGTGATAGGGCAATGCAGCGAGGTAAACAAAGCAGACAATGATGTCAATGATACAAATTAACAATATAAACAACTAAATTTGCGATGTAAACAACTAATAGTTGGAAAATCGTCTTCTGGCCTTGTAATAAAGCTGTGTCCGGCTTTATCAGCCAGACACACCAAGGATAGGTACAGGATGTGCGTGGCCCCAGTGTACAATACTGACCATCTCCACCATCTTGGATGCCCTGTCCGCGCAGACCGAGGATCTCATTTCTGGGAGTGCATAGGGAGCTGTGAGAAAGTCCCAATCTCCTGTTGGCCCTTGTAGCAACCACTCACAAAACAAAGGGAACTGCTCTGTAATAATGCTCTCAGATTGTTTGTCCCGAGGTGCTCTAATGAAACTAAATATTGCGTGAGATACTGAGGATGACTGCGAATGAACAGTGTGATAGGCAGAGGAGGTTGTAACCTTATCTAACATCTGAAGTTTAGATATTGAATTAGAATGGGACAAATGGAGAGTTGAATAGAGCAGATGACATTGGGGAAATATATGCATGTAAGGGCTGGGAGCATGGAAAGCATATATATACACTGCCTGGGCCGGAGGTATATAAAGTGATATAAGTATGCTTGTGTACTGAATAATGTGTGAGATATGTGCTTACATCGTCATAGTTGTATAATGTCATCCACAATGTCGACTCCGCGATAGACATAGATATGATACCCGAACTGATCTATTATGGATTTTAGTACCTTGCAGACACAGGTGCAGAATAAAATGAATCAACCATGAAGGCGTTTCACCGTATCATACGGAGGGTCCGTATGGTATATTTTTGCGTTTCTGTTCATTTTTGCGTTTCTGTTGGAGCAGCCGTATGTACAGAAAAAAGATACGGAGGGCCGTATTCACATACGGCCAGCCGTATGTACATACGGCCATAATTGCGTTTCAGCTCAACATACGGACCACACAAATTCCGTATGTTTGTTGTAATTAGAGGACAGAATGCGGAGGGGTAGGGGGGGGTGGTGGTATGACACAAATGCCTAACATCACATAAAAAGGGTCATATGTAGGGCCGTATGTTGTAAATAGTGTCCGCATGTTGATAATAGTGGTGGTGAGCTGATGGTAGTGGTGGTGACGAGATAGTAGTGGTGGTGATGAGATAGTAGTGGTGGTGACGGGATAGTAGTGCTGGTGACGGGATAGTAGTGGTGGTGACGGGATAGTAGTGGTGGTGACGGGATAGTAGTGGTGGTGACGGGATAGTAGTGGTGGTGACGGGATAGTAGTGGTGGTGACGGGATAGTAGTGGTGGTGACGGGATAGTAGTGGTGGTGACGAGATAGTAGTGGTGATGACGGGGTAGTAGTGGTGGTGACGGGATAGTAGTGGTGGTGACGGGATAGTAGTGGTGGTGACGGGATAGTAGTGGTGGCGACGAGATAGTAGTGGTGATGACGGGGTAGTAGTGGTGGTGAGGAGATAGTAGTGGTGATGACGGGGTAGTAGTGGTGGTGAGGAGAGCTATTTAATGTACTACAGTAAATATATAGGTTACAGCCGGTCACACCCCCTTTTGGTAAGGCCCAATCTAACTACCATTTCCTTTTTTTTTAAGAACAATTTAACTTTATTAACCGAGTTTGGATCCTTAGGTTACATGTGTACGGTACAAAGTAAGTTCAAGTGGATGTGATGTGTTTCTTTGTATTACAATAAGTAGGTACATGTACATTACCTGTGAGTAAAATGACACGGGTTATAAAGTCTAGGTGACATCTCTACATAGTAGATTAATCTGATGCGCACCTACAAGTTTGACACACATTGACTGAACCTCATAAAAATAAGGTGTAGAACTCTAATTCACAGTTATTCTTTTATATTGTCAGAGGTTAGACTACATAATACACTAGTTGGACGACACAGGACAAAGACAACTTATAATATCTCCAATCAATTTCAGAATGAGGGGTTAGAAAGGACCTGGAAAAGAGTTAATTAATACCTGTTTACTGTATTTTTTGGAATTGTGTTTTTTAGGAATTTTTTCATTTCGGTTTTGAAAGAAGAAATTTGCTCAATGTTTCTTTGGGCAGGGGTCAAGCTGTTCCAAGCCCTTGCCACCACCACTTCAAGGCTTCTTTCATAGGATGTTGCATGAATTATGTCATAATGTAGCAAAGGAGCAGCATTTGCACGAGTGTGCCTCAAGATGGGTACAGGGTTGACGTTTTTTCTTGTCAATTTATAACCCCTAACTCTGGCATGAAAAACTCTCCTTTCATTTAGCATAGGTAAATCAGCCTCTTGATGAACATAGTCAGTTGAGGAAAGGTGTGGTAGTTTAAGGCAATGTTTTAAGCATCTGTTTTGTACATATTGTAGATTTTGTAAAGTCTCAACACTGGCTCCACTGTAAAGTATATCTGAATAGTCTATTACAGGTAGTGCATATGTTCTATAGATCAATAACAATATGTCTGTGGATACATATGTTTTCAGATTTCCCAATAAGTAAGACTTAAAAGCCAGGGCCTTCCTTAGTTGATTAACATGCGCATTAAAGTTTAACTCATAGTCAAGAGTTACACCAAGATACTTGAAAGTAGGTACAAAGTGAAGGCGTTCATCATTTACAAAAAGTCTTAGATTCTGAAACTGGACTTTTTTGTAAGTTGGAGCTGCCGCAAACAACATTAGTTTAGTCTTTTTCTCATTCATCGTTAATTTGTTCTTTGACGACCAGTTGGAGTATACATCTAAGCCATTCTGTAAATTTACACACATTGTGGGAAGATCTCGCCCCCTTACATACAGAACAGTATCATCCGCATACAATAGAGTTTTGACATTTTCAGCATCATTTTTTATGTCATTAACATATATAAGGAAAAATAGAGGGCCTAAGATACTCCCTTGTGGGACTCCACAGGTTAGGTTTTGGGTATTTGACCATACATTATTCGCTCGAACCAGTTGTTTTCTGTTTGTGAGGTAGTCTTTTATCCACTTTATGTTGTTTCCTGAAATACCATATTTTTCTAGTTTTTTAATCAATATTAGGTGATTCACACAATCAAAGGCTTTCTTTGTGTCAATGACCTCCTCACGGCCCCTACCATTTCCTCATGGCCCCTACCAGTTCCTCACGGCCCCTACCATTTCCTCACGGCCCTTACCATTTCCTCACGGCCCTTACCATTTCCTCACGGCCCCTACTATTTACAAAAAGTTCTATATGTGTGTAACACATTGAGGTTTTTCTCCTGTGTGGTACTACCTGAACTGCTGGTCTCATGGCTTGTGTACTGCAACCCCCATTGGTATTTGTATTACCTTGCGGTGGCGACTGTCAGGCAAGAGACAGGAGAGGTCAGGGAAGAGACAGGGAAAACAGTCCCCGACCTCTCCTGTCTCTTCCCCGACCCCTCCTGTCTCTTCCCCGACCTCTCCTGTCTCTTCCCCGACCTCTTCTGTCTCTTCCCCGGCCTCTCCTGTCACTTCCCCGACCTCTCCTGTCTCTTCCCTGACCTCTCCTGTCTCTTCCCCGACCTCTCCTGTCTTTTCCCAAACATACGGACCCTATTTATACCTTCCCCAGCCTACCACCGTATGTATATACATTTTATGACGTCACAGAGGGAATTCCTTAGGTATTCCCTCGAATGTAGGCTGATTTTTGGCCATTTTTCTAATTGAGACAGGTGACCATGTCCGTATCTTGAGAGGGCCGTATGTTGGGTGCCGTATGTTGTATTTTTTATAATAAAAGATACGGATGGTATGCGGAGGGTGAAAAGAAACGAAAAAAGTAGATTTGATATATTTTGGCCGTATCTTTTCCGTATTTGAAGGCTGTATGTTGGGTATAACATCAACATACGGTGAAACGCCTTCCACGGTTGATAACCACAAATAAAAGCTTAGAGGGAAACTGTTAAAAGAAAACGCTTTCAAATTAAAAGGGAGTTTTATTCGGGAATAGCTATTCGATTTTGTGACTTGAAATACGGGATAAGGTTATCTAAAGAGTCACTTGGTCATGGGATCACAATAAAAAGCTAGTCTGATATAGCAAATATTCAAATCATTATGGTTATATTATTGATTATTTCACTCATGGTGTATATCACATCAATTAATAGCCAAAAAAGCTAATTACATTTGTGAACGACTTTTATGTAATAATACTATATTACTTGGAATAATACATTGGATTGCCTTTAACTCGATAAGCTTCATATCATTATAAGCTATTCTTCCAATGATCTAAAGGAGACCATTCCAGAAGTCCTTATCATTGTGACGATGGGGTATTGCCTCATAGAGTCACATCATTATAATTACAGACAAATTGCTTATAGAAACGTAAATAAAACCATTAACAGTTATATATTAGACCCCATACTAGTGTGGGATACCTATTCTGCTGACTAGATGTCTGATACAGCACCTCATCCTATTACATATCAGCCACTGGTTAGCACAGCCTGCTGAGCACCCAGATCGACCCATCTGATCAGGGAAATCCAGTTGCTTAGTGCTCACGAACCAATCTCCATGCCAACTGAGCTCTGGTAACACTTAATTATCCATGGCCATTGTGTTAGCCTTTAAGTTATGCAACTTCTAAAGGTATCTCTACTGATAATGTAAATCAGTCTCAATGAAATAGTTACAAAATAAAAGTATTTAACGTCAGATGTACATCAGCGCAAGCTCCGAACCTATCATCATATTTATGTTAAATAACGTAGTTAGCTATTGGCCTTCATTACAATCTACAATTACTGGGAAATGTGATGAATGATTGTCTAGCCCAATTTCAGCAGTTTGTTCAGGAACTGGAATTATTTATAAAGGCCTGCTTTCTGATGTGGTTGTCCCTGTGAATTATAACCCAGTTCTCCCAGGCACCCCAACCCTATATAATCCTGCCCTATTTCAGTGTGACCATGCAGACCTTTCGGGATCTCATCCAGGGTCAACATAATTCATAAATACAGCAGTGGCGATGGTAAGTTACTCACCACAGACTTCATGACAGCAAAGAGCATAGTGTATTAGAGGACTTGGCTGCCCTTAAAGGGTTAATGTGGGAAGCTTGACAGTCACCCCTGAGGTGCTGAGGCATTCCCTGTCTGACCTGACAGCCAGCTTACCTACCAGTCCAGAATCAGAGGCAACTTCTTATTTTCATTATTAAAAAATATTGTGAATTGACAATATATATACTGGCTAGTCACTGGATGAAACAGAAAGTTAGGTTTTTGTAAAGCCAAAGAAAATACATAACAGATGTAAAATATAACTACCGTATTCGACGTGATAAGCGCACAGTGCGCTTAAAAAATTATCATAGACACATTTTAGTAGTTAAGAGTTTAATTGGGGTCAAAATTTGAGAATTTTTGGGTCATTTGTAGTATAAAAATCGGCCAAAAACGGGGGGTGTGCGCTTTTTACGTCGAATACGGTATTATAATTATGAGATATATCTATTCCATATAAATTGATGTTTCAGGATTATATGGGGCAACAATAGCGTATGTCGTCTGTGATTGTTGTTGTAAACCGCCTACCGTATTCGACACAATAAGCGCACAGTGGGCTTAAAAAATGATGATGGACACCTTTTAGTACTTAAGAGTTTAATTGGGGTCAAAAATTGAGATATCTGTGGTTATTTTTAGTCTAAAAATTGGGCAAAAATGGTGGGTGTGCGCTTATTAGGATGTGTGCGCTTATTACGTCAAATACAGTACCAGTATTCCTCTGCCATTCCTCCACTCAACTCTAGGTACCATCAATACAAACTGACACCTACACATCATATCTCACCTACACATTACTCTGTAGGGTATGTATATATACATGTATAACACACCCATAGTGACCTTAGCCAAGTGATGATTGCTGTGCAGGCACCTCTAGATGACGCCTTACAAAGGAGACCCTCTTGAATGGCCGGTATGTGGCGCTGCCGGGTTGACTAAACAACATTTTGCCAGAAGTCCCATTTCTGTACTCCGACCGCCAAGATCAAACAAGTCCTCCAGGGGCAGGCCCCATTCCTACCCAGCCACCTTTTGTCAGACCTTCCCCGGGGCTGCTCTTGGGAAACGCAGAGCTGCTCCTCCAGCAATAATTTCATTGGCCGAGTATACTGGTGTCGGTTTTTACTTGAAAGGTGAGCTGCATTATTAAGGAGGAGCTGGTGTTGGCCGTGGTAATACCCCAGAGGTGGGGCGTGGGAGCAGCTCAGGGCCCACAGCAGCTCAGCCAAACTGATAGATCATAGAGGATGCCAATTGAACATGATTGGCACAGTACCCAGTATAAGGGCATGTTGGCCAGCACAGTGCTACACTGAAAATCTATAAGTTAAAAGGGTTAGTCAATACAGACTGTCCTAGGTTCGTCATATGTGTGTTAGTCACAATGGCAAAGTTATATTAAAAAATGACTGAGGGGTTAGTCAGTAATAGCTAACCTAGGTTCATCATTGGTGTGTTGTGTTTGTATACCATTAGTTGGTGCCATCTGCAAGATACTTTTATGACCACTTAGTGGCTCCCCGTGGAAATTAAAAGACTAGGTGGGTTGGTCAGCACTGACCAACCTGAAAATAATAACTTACCTAGGTTGGTCGTATAGGGAGCCAAAAAATGACTAAATGAGTGAAGCAATAGTGACTGAGAGATTGGTTGTATAGGGAGCCTAGGAATATCAGTGTACTTTGGTTTGCTCCACCCTGCTATGCACCCTAATATCCATACCTTACATCACTGGCCCACCTCAACACTTGTGCTGACTGTTCCCCTCCATCAGCACCTCTGCCGCCACACCCTTAACCTCCAAGGTCTTCCCTACTGAACCTGCTTGGGGGCTGAGGTATGTAAGCTACAGCATTCTTTATTTTTAAGTTTTTTAAAGCGGTAGGGCTGTTGTAGTTACCTTCAAATATAACACTTTAAATATCTTTGAGAAGCAGTGAATTTTCTTCGCTCCTCTGATTGGTCTAGAATACAGTAAATTCTGGCTCATGAACCATTAAGGTTAGAGACATGCGAGTGGATGCAGAGTAGTACGGTGGCCGACAAGGCTCACTCCAAAAAAAAGTACTATGAAATTTAAAAAAAAAAGAAAATTCAAATTGGAAAAAAAAAAGTGTTTTTTTTTTTCAGAAGTGAATTTTTTTTGGAATTTTTTAAACATAGAAACTACTTGCTGTCAACTGTCAACTGCGAAAATCGTTGCTGTCAACTGTCAACTTATTTAACATTCTGCTCTCCAAGCACATTCTGCCATCAGCAAATGAGATGAGCCTTGTGATTGGTCCTTGGTGGTGGGTACTTGAAATACTTGCAGTAGGGATTTCTCTGCTGGCTCAACTTGCTCCATAGGCCTATATGGGAATGAAGATTGTTGTGTTTTTACGTTTTTAGTGATTTCTCGGAAACTACTTCAACAAATTGGCCAAGAATTTAACACAGTTACCCTGCTAGGCCATGGAAAAGTCGTAGTGCATTAGGAAAGTTCCTGTTTATGACCGGTCATAAACAGAAATTAACTTTCTTGTTTATGACCGGTCATAAATAGGAAAGTTCCTGTTTATGACCGGTCATAAACAGGACAAGTGAAGTGGTAAAAAATAGTCCACCCGGAAATCCCTACTTCAAGTATTTCTCTGCCCTACTTCAAGTACCCACCACATAGGACCAATCACAAGGCTCATCTTATTTGCTGATGGCAGACTGTGCTTGGAGAGCAGAATGCTGAAAAAGTTGACAGTTGACAGCAACGATTTTCACTGTTGACAGTTGACAGCAACTATTTTCAATGTTAAAAAATAAAAATATTTTTTTCACTTCTGAAAAAAATGATAAAATTGAAAAAGTTGACAGTTGACAGCAACAATTTTCGCTGTTGACAGCAACTATTTTCAATGTTTAAAAATAAAAATATTTTTTTCACTTCTGAAAAAAATGATAAAATTGAAAAAGTTGACAGTTGACAGCAACAATTTTCGCTGTTGGCAGTTGACAGCAACTATTTTCAATGTTTAAAAAAAAAAAAAAAAAAATTTCACTTCTGAAAAAAATGATAAAATTGAAAAAGTTGACAGTTGACAGCAACAATTTTCGCTGTTGGCAGTTGACAGCAACTATTTTCAATGTTTAAAAAAAAAAAAAAAAAATTTCACTTCTGAAAAAAATGATAAAATTGAAAAAGTTGACAGTTGACAGCAACAATTTTCGCTGTTGACAGTTGACAGCAACTATTTTCAATGTTTAAAAATATTTTTGAAAATTTCACTTCTGAAAAAAATTATAAAATATTTTTCTCCCCATTTTTTATAGTGAAAGAAAAAATTGGAAAAAGTTGACAGTTGACAGCAACAATTTTCGCTGTTGACAGTTGACAGCAACTATTTTCAATGTTTAAAAATATTTTTGAAAATTTCACTTCTGAAAAAAATTATAAAATATTTTTCTCCCCATTTTTTATAGTGAAAGAAAAAATCTTTTTTTTTCATACTACTTTTTTTTGAGTGAGCCTTGTCGGCCACCGTAGATAAGAGCTAGTCGCATGAGCAAATGGTTTTATACTTGCCTTCCTGATTGAAGAGCAATGCCTTGCATGTGTGTGCCATTTCGTCTGGCCCAATGAGAGAAAATGTTTGATTTTATCTGGAATCAAGTGTCAAACAGTATCAAAAAGCTTTCAAATTCTTAAGATTAGACCTGTTTTGGAAAGCTCAAACAGTCCTCTTTGAGAATAGACCAAAAAGAGAAAATTCACAAGAGGGCTCTTGAGGGCTCATAGCTCAGCTCTTACAGGCACAAGATAAGGTGAGTATGTTGCAGCTGGACAAAGCTCATGGTCCCCTGTCCAAACACTGCTGCCCTCTGGTGGAACTGTTATTTTAGTCTATGTATGGAAAATACTGAACTTATTCCCAGATGGCCCAGCTTTAATGACATAAGATGTCCTCTGGATATAGGGCTTTGTTGTTAGTCTACGTAACAAATGTCTATGTCAATAGAGGAGATAAATCATGTAAGGTGTAGAAGCATCTTTACACTAGTAACAGTCTGCTTTAAGAATAGCCATAAATAATATGCATTATGATGTTACAGTCCTTTCTCCATTAAGGATGAAGTGTTCAGTTCCAGTGCTATGGGCTGAGGACCTGTGACAGCTGAAAGTATTAATAATGTATACTTCAGAGGGGGTGTCAGACCAGGTAAGCCTGTGAGAGGAGTTCTGTATTGAGGTATGGGGCACACTGTATACAGAGCACACTGATATCCCTATACAACCAATCTCTCAGTCACTAGTGCCTAACTTAGTTAGTCATATTTTTTGGCTCCATATTCGACTAACCTAGGTAAGTTATTAATGTCAGGTTAGTCAGTACTGACCAACCCACCGTAGTCTTTTTATTTTCCAGGGCGAGCCACGGAGTGGTGATCATAGTATCTTACAGGTAAGTTATTAATGTCAGGTTAGTCAGTACTGACCAACCCACCGTAGTCTTTTTATTTTCCAGGGGGAGCCACGGAGTGGTGATCATAGTATCTTACAGGTGGCCCCAACTAGTGGTATGCAAATACAACACACCACTAAAACTAGGTTAGCCACTACTGACTTACCCCTCAGTCATTTTTGAATATAACTTTGCCATTATGACTAACACACATATGACGAACCTAGGATAGTCTCTACTGACTAACCCTTTCAATCTATCGATTTTCAGTGCACTGGGACTGCATGGTAAAGCTTTTCTTTTGTTTTTTGTTTCAACGTGGTCACATCATTTACATGATTTTACGTGACTGCTGAACCATAATTGACCAGAAATTAACTCCTTGACAAGTGCTCCGAATTAAGGTTATGGGGATTTAAACAGATAAGGCTAATTCATTCTGCATTAGGTTTTATATATATAAATATATATATATATAAATATATATATATATATATATATATATATATATATATATATATATATATATATATATATATATACATATATATATATATATATATATATATATAGTCGGTTCAGGGTGTCTGCGAAACATCACTAGGCTCTACTTGAATTGACACAGAATCAGCTTAATAGTTATCCTGACGTTATTTCTTTATTCATATTTCAGATAATTTGGGATTTGTCCAATATAATATTGTTTAGAAATTCATGTACAGAATTATGTTTTTTTCGTTATCTTTGACCCTCATCTTTACAGGTTATGCTAATATCAAACTATTTTCCAATGTACTCAATTCCATTATTATAAATTTCATCACTCTGGTCAAAATTACTGACAATTTCAGATCAGGTTCTAGATCGGTTTCTTCAGGTTCAGTAATATATCAAAAGCAACAAAACCTTATACAGCACTATATAATTCCGAACATCGCATAAATAAACCCTTAAAGGGCCTTATGTTTCAAAGGTAGTGCACAATATTAGTGCAACCCTATAGGCAGCCCTGGTTGACTCACGCCGACCCCATTGGTCCGTGTATACTACTGACCACTAGACCTGACCTCATAAATAGTCTCCCAACTCATGCAATGCATCCATTTCCTACTGGCCTAAATGGGGTGTGAAATAAGAACGCAGTGGCTGGCAGTGTAGTCCATGGGTCAGGATACTTTAGAAAGTTTATATGTGTTATATGTGTCCGGTGTAGTGAAGGTGGTAGGGTTGGGAGGGTCAGCAGAAAGTATACTGTACACACTATAGGCCGGACTCCACTATGGCGACACAGCTACCTGCAAAACGAGGTGATGTTTTCATTTGCATATTTTGCTTCATTTTGCCTCATTCCGCTTCATTTCGCGTCAGTGTCGCCACCTCTACTGGCGTTACATAGGGCGATACTTCCGCGAAATGCAGCGAAATGCAGCGAAATAATATGTCAAGAGACAACAAAGATCGCAACTTTTCACGGGTAGGTGTGTCGTTCTAGTGGAGCCCAGGCTTATAACCTGTATGGTTAGTGAATGCAGGTGGTTCAAAGCGTAACTTGTGTCAAGGTTCCTCTGTAATGCTTAGTAACAGTCTTTGCGAAAACATGCAGGACAGTGGCAATGTCCTTCTAAAATGCCACCGGTCCAGCAGATTCACAAGTGTAGCAGGACCGAATTTCCAGTCACATTTTGGGCTTTTCTGAACTAGAAGAATTTAGTTAGCTTCTAAAGCTGAAATATCTATGTCAATACTGTGTAAAACTGTCCTGAATTGGCCATAAATGATTACAATTACAATGCATTTTTAATGGAAAAACTCTTGTATACTTAAAATGCAGAAATCATCAGATATGTGGCTCTCCCATCCTCCAAAAATGCGGGCTGTCCTTTTACATTGAAAATTTGCAGGACCGAATGTCCTGTGGGATGAAAAAAAATTGCAAAGACTGCAGTAACAACATCTGAGTCATAAAATTTGATGTATAATATGCAATTCTGAGACAAAATTTCTTGAACTTTATAAATGATGACGGATGAGTAGCCTAGTGAGCATCCTTAATGTAAAATGTGTCCACTGGCGCGAACAACAGCACACAGATTGTGATTTAAATGACGTGTTGATTAATGATACTTTGAAGTATTTATTATTCATGGTAAAATGACATTTGGCTACCACTGATGGGGCTCATATAATTCTACGGTCTACAAATCATAGTATTGAATATCAACAGGTAGTCACGACTGTTAATTAAGTTACACATATCTCACGTGGGTAAAGCACAATTACATTGTGGTGTGACTGTGTGGTCTGCATAACTATACATGCATGTACCACCCCCCCCCCCCCCCCGCCTTTTTCATCCTTTAACTCTCGGAGCAGAAAACATCACATACCTAAGCGACAAGTCATTCATGGCTTGAAGGGGGGAGAGTGGCTTTTTTCACGACGGCTTATTTTTCCAACCCACCGGCAATTGTGTGAATGCAGTTATTCATTAGATATTACGATATGTGCAATATTTTAATCATTCAATTCTATGGGGCAATTTCTAAGAAAACTACGCGCCTAGACCTAAAATATACAGAGCCAGCCCCAATATATGGCCGAGGAATAATGTGTAGTCAGGAGTACTTAAATAGCCCATATTTAGTTTTGACACCCCTCTACATGCTTATTAAGTTTTGGCCCCTCCACTGTGGGCCTGTCTTTTCTTATTATGACCCCCTTCCTTAGCTGGCAATAAATGACAAATGACACCTCCGTAATAAGATCTCCATAGTGTATTTATCTGTACTTATGAAACAACTTTAAAGCGCTCGTGTGGACAAAAACTGATGGCAATAAGTCAAGGACTCAATGCTGATTCAACTTTGGACACACTTGACACTGAAAACCATATATACTACCTCAGCCTTAAAAAAGGTGTGTTTCAGGCAATATTCTCCCGTGGGTAGGGGAGTTTTTCTTTTTTTCCCTATTGAAAGTACCTGGAATGAGTCCCTTTTTGCCATATTATTAACTTGCAAGTCATCAGAATGACTCACTAATTTTTACAGTTCTAGGAATATCACGATGTTGTTGTTGAAAAGCAATTAGATTTTACTGGGATCAGACAAAATAATTAAAATATGAATATTAAAAAAAGAGAAAAAGATTCCGCAAAATCCCGTAGTAATGCTAGGGTTGGCTAATTTTATAATCTAGGGTCGGGTTGCCTGAAACAGGCCTTCTTTACCCTTTTTGGCCTTGACATATGACATTCAGTTACCCCCTGAAGCCATCAAAGTGTAGCAAGTATCAGCAATGTCAAAAGGAAAGCTGAGTCTGCTTTTGACATTCTCTGCCCCAGCTCTGTTACCTGATAAGCCTTACTGATCTCTACTAATAATGTTCATTGTATGCTGCGGGCGATATCTGAAATGTGGCTTTGTACTGGATGAATGTGGGCTGAAGAACTGTATTATTGTTCCGTTCGCATTACTGTTGAAGTACTTATGGGCATCACAAAGCGTCTACTGGTGGCCTTTGACTGGTTGGCTTTATTCGGTGTACCTGTAGATCGTGATCAGAATTACAAAGTATCAATCGGTCTGAGATGATTGTAATTAAGATAAATGCTACCATCATCAATGTTATGAAGACGACTTATGCGTTTGTTTTTTTCTTTCTCAATTCATGATCTCAATTCATGATCTAGCTGAGAGGTTAGACGATTTCGGACCTTTCTTGTTCTTTGGGTTTTTCTTTGATGGGGGGGGGGAGAGGAGGTGAAAAGATTTTTGCAGAATCTCATCCCCTGCCTCTGTTAATGAAAAATCAACACTCCATTAGTTCACTAGAACAGTATTCGAAAGCCATTGTGTTAATGCTATCTGAAAATGTCGCTTAACATTGGCATGATATTGCAGTAACAGCCATGCAGGAGAAGGCCTCGAAATGCTTCGCTCTCCCAGTTTTACATGGGTACTATTTTTATGCATCCCAAATCAAGCAAGGTGAGTGGATTTATGCAGCAATGTGAAGCCACATCTATTGTCACATTCACTAGTCCTAAATAATTCAACTGTCAATATTCAAGGTGGGCAGTGTGGAAGCCGGCACTCTGTGACCCTTTAAGGAAGGCATTATGCAATATTCATCAAACCCTTGATACATGAGTGCAGCACTGATGAGTAACTCGCATTCAAGCGTCACTTGAATCAAAGTAGTTAAGACATGCCCAAAGGGTCGGCATCATGCAACAATGCAGCACCGGTGAGTTACTCAGTGAATCATAACAACACGTGTCATATTTTAGCAGCATGCAGTTCTTAAAGGGCTACCCAAGTCTGCAGGGCCAGCAAGCGGGCTCGTATGGCTCCATGTCAACACCGTGAAGTGAGCTGAGGACGAGCTGCGCCATGAGCCGAGCTACTCCATGAGCTGAGCTACTCCATGAGCTGAGCTACTCCATGAGCTGAGCTGCGCCATGAGCTGAGCTGCGCCATGAGCTCTGCTGCGCCATGAGCTGCGCCATGAGCTGAGCTGCACCATGAGCTAAGCTGCGCCATGAGATGAGCTGTGCCAGCAACTGAGCTGCACCATAAGCTGCACCATGATCTGAGCTGTGCCATGAGCTGAGATGCGCCATGAGCTGAGCTGCGCCATGAGCTGAGCTGCACCATGAACCGCGTCATGAGCTGAACCGCGTCATGAGCTGAGCTGTGCCATGAGCTGAGCTGAGCTATGCCATGAGCTGTGCCATGAGCTGATCCGTGCTCTCACTTTCTTTGTCTTAGAGGATCCCCAATCTCCATTTCGATATCGGCAATACCCCTTAATTATTGATACATAGAACCAGATCATTACTTGTTTTATTATCAGTTTTTCTGTTGTTTCTGTTTTATAATTTGTCTGCATAATTCATTCGTATTGTATTGTACCAAAATGTACATGCGTTTGATATGAGTTCTGCATTTTCATTCGAATTTTATGCTCTGTACTGTATCTGTCATCCTATTTTCATTTTTGTATCGAAAATGATTTTTTGATGTAGCGCACTGCTCCTTGTATTTGTCTTCAAAACATGTTTACACTTGTTTGTCAATGCTGACTTTTCATGGTTTGTAGGGCACATAACGAATGTGTTTCATTGTTGTTCCCAGTGATCCATTCCCTGTCAATCCACCCAGTACACTAGCTGTAGCTAATCAGATATAAAATATTAACCCTTTCTTTTGTTGAGGAACAGTGAGCATGCATGCAGCGTGAGGAGGTGGGATGTGGAAGTAGTACAATGCATGTTATTGTCCCAATCCCAGATCACCCTCCCCAATAGGCCTACCCATGGGTCCTTGGGGGTATAGGGATGTGAATGCTTGAAAAAGGTCTCTTTCTAGGAATACGACGCCACATTGATCCTAAATAACACACTTTATGTTACCCAGGGACCATTATTTAATCATCCTTTGTCATGTTTACAGAATGTGACGATGTTATTATAATGTGACGCCTTCTAATTTTAATCATTTTATAGATATGCTCGAAGTTAAACACAAACGACAAGAAGGAAATGGTAATAGTGAGAAAGGCAGCAGGGTTTCTTCTATGTACGCAGATATCCATGCACTCCTGGTAGAATCAGCATTTTCCAGGGTTCTCAGACAGTCCCGCTCGCCATGACGACGACCTTGGGAGTGGTAATTTTTTAACATGCATGGGAGGAAGGCAGAGCACCGTTTTGCGCGAAAAGGGGTCAGGGACCAAAGATAATTTGGGCCGAAAATGCTGAAACCATCCCCTGCCCACTCACTTGCTTCTCACACACTGTGGGACTGAGACTACTTCAGCGTCTCATACGTAGAGTGCACTGATATTCCTAGGCTCCCTATACGACCAATCTCTCAGTCACTAGTGCCTAACCTAGTTAGTCATTTTTTAGCTCCCTATACGACCAACCTCTCAGTCACTAGTGCCCAACCTAGTTAGTCATTTTTTAGCTCCCTATACAACCAACCTCTCAGTCACTAGTGCCTAACCTAGTTAGTCATTTTTTGGCTCCCTATACGACCAACCTAGGTCAGTTATTATTGTCAGGTCGGTCACTACTGACCAACCCACCTTAGTCTTTTTATTTCCAGGGGGAGCCACTGAGTGGTCATCACAGGTGGCACCAACTAGTGGTATACAAATACAACACAACAGTGATGAACCTAGGCTTGCCACTACTGACAGACCCCTCAATCAATTTTGAATATAACTTTGCCATTGTGACTTACACTCATATGACCAACCTAGGTTAGTCTGTACTGACTAACCCTTTCAACTTACGGACGTTCAGTGTAGGCACGAGGTGAGAGCTGCTTGGAGAGCTGTTCTGTAGGGTTGGGGAGCAGCTCAATGTGAGGCAATAGAGGTCGGACTCATGCTGACCCAAGCCACGTAACTGATTTCCTGAACGCATACACCAATCTGCACTGCCGCGCTGTAGGGGGTGAGAGGGGTGGAGGGTGGGGGTGGAGGGGGGAGGTCGAGGTATGGAACCCAAGACTGTAAATAGTATTCGCCTTGGTGCACTGATGATATTTAGACACCCATACACCACATGGCAATCCTAATGTTATACCGGTTTTAGATATCTTCTTTTGTTTGTGCAATGCCATAAAGAACCCTGAATATGTTATGCATTAAATGGTTTACATGGTATTTGTCTTGCTATAAATGTAAATAACATTTCTAACAAGGCAAATATTGAGGTTCACGCATTGTGGATTTGACGATTTGGATTCTTATATTGGAATATTAGAACACTATCCTCTAAACCCCAGTAACACGATGTATCCATACAGTGGGCTATGCTGTTATGTTTTAAGTAATATCACAAATGTGCTAATTAGTTATATAAAATGAGACAGCTGATTTCATTGCTCACTATATTGAGGATAGTATTCTTGAAGCAGCAGTTACATCAAAGGCATCACTCGGTGATGATCGGGACAAAGGAAAACCTTTAAAATGTAAGTCCCTACACGGTTTCCTGGTTCCTGAATAAAACTTCTATTTAGTCTTTAACACCACCCACCTTATAAGCTGAACCCCAAATTTGAGGAAAAAGTCGGCCTATGTTAAAAAGTTTTCAAAATCGTATCAAGTTCTATTGAAATACCACCTATAAGCCAGCCCCCCTGTAGAATACAAATGGGCCTTGTAAAAATAAAGAACAGCAAAAGGAATTTGTGTTAAAGGTGGAGTTTTACGGTATTTACCATATTTCTTTATTCAGTAGATGAAGATCAACAATACAGCACGTGTACACTCTGCAACACAAAGACGACTGACAGTCTGAATGAAATCTGAACCAGCAGTATCAAATAGCTTTTCTTTGTTAGTGCATAGAGTTCTCATGCAATGCACTGTGCATGAAAACTGTAGACTTGGCATTCATATTGCTTCACCCCAAGAAAATTAAATGCACTTTCACTAAAGCGAATATTGCAGATCTCAGCTTACCCATTCTGTACATATGACATTGAGTTGCCCGAACGCTATGAAATCATACCCCATTGGATTGAAAAAAAAACGTAGATTTCCATCTCAGGTTTTTCTCATTTGAGTTTGGATGAATTACTTCATTATAAGTATCTGTCAGATGCAAAACCAATAAACTGTCCATCCTGTCCGTGTGAAACCTTCCTGACTCAATCAAAAGTATCTGTCAGAGGCAGAACCAATGAATTCCCCATCCTGTCAGTGTGTAGCTCTCCCAACTATCATCTCATTTTAAGAAAATTTAAGATTATTTAACTCGTCTGGCGGACAAACCACTTGTTTTAAGAAAACATTTTTTCTTAAAACAAGTGGTTTGTCCGCCAGTCGAGTTTATTAATCTTATTTTCTTGAAATGAGATAATTATTTTTGGCTGTGTACCTCTTAGCCTTATGTTGGGTCCTAACAGACACTGCCCAGCATTTTTAAAACATATTTAAATTCTAATTAAGGGGAACGCTCGTGTGAAATAAACACATTAAATAACATTCTAGTGGATTGCATTCGTGGAATAAGAGTACCAATATCATATTACGCATGTTTTAAGTATGGTCAGCATTGATAGGATGGACTTGTAGAGCAGGATGCGCTAAATTCTAGAAAGGCAATTATCCTGAAACGTGCCAATCAGTTAAGTGAGGCAGAGAAACAAGGGTATTATATTATATCAAACATGGTATATCAAACACAGCTTTACAGATTGATGTATAGTGTAGGGGCTGGGTTTATTACTATAATATCATGGCTGGTTCTCTTGGGCTTTGTGTTGAGAACTCTGTCTGAACCCTTCAGTCCGGCGGCAGGTTGCAGCACCTGCTCCGGGCTTAGGGTAGGGTATAGATAGAGGTCACTAAAGGCTTCCGGTCAGTGTGTGCGCATGCAGGCTGGTCACCTATATATAACCGACACTCAAGAGGACTCATCAGTTAGTTCGGGTACATGAACTGCACTAATTGATCTACAAACAGCTGCAAAGCCCACTGACCCGCTCCGAACTCTTCGTTCTTTTAGCTTGCCTGTTTAGGTTCTATTCAGACCTCTCCCTAGGACCTTTTTGCAACCTGTACACTTTAATCAAACTGTTGTTGACCTTGTTCTCTCCTTAGTAATCTAACAATATTGAGAGAACGAAGGTGCGTCAGTTACAATAGAATGACAGCCTGTTGTATTTGTACCTTGTTTCTCTTAAAGTCTGTTCTAATGGAAATACAGCAGCACAATATTGGAGAAGCGTAAGGAGTTAAAATTGATTACTTCCTCCCAGCACCCAAAACAAACAGTGTTTCGTAAGGTATATACAATCTAGAAGTGCCAAGCTACTTCGAGATTTAATTAAGTTTGTAAAGCTGTGCTAGACAATCAACTCTCATATAATCAGCCAATTGCAGTGCTCCCTCGAAATGAAGGACTATGAGCCACTAACAAATTTGATAAGTTTATGGTAATGTTAATGTTTATTGGTCTGCAACACTCTAATGATATTACTCCTCAGAATCCATCTCTGCCTTGATGCCTTTGTCTCCCGATGAAAGGTCAACACTGCATGAAAACCCCGATATAAGTACATTTAAGTTTTCCCTAAAGAACATTATATATGCTTAAATGTCATCGATAAGCACATATAATGACATTTAATTGACCTCGCCGGGAAAACTTAAATGTCAAAATTTTGAGATTTAAGCATATTTTGGTATACCAAAAGTGACTATTTAGGTATATTTAAGCAACATTTAAGTTGACCTAAATGGTCTGAAATAATTACCTAAATGCCATTAAATTTGATTAAACCAAATGTCAAGGTCGTGAAAAAATTACTTAAATGTGATTAAATGGTCTGAAATATTTACCTAAATGTCATTAAAGTTGATTAAACCAAATGTCAAGGTTGTGAAAAAATTACTTAAATGTGATTAAATGGTCTGAAATATTTACCTAAATGTCAATAAAGTTGATTAAACCAAATGTCAAGGTCGTGAAAAAGTTACTTAAATGTGATTAAACGCTCTTAAAATATTTACCAAAATGTCATTAAGAATGATTAAATCAAATGTCAAGGCCGTGAAAAGTTACTTAAATGTGATTAAACTGTTAAATGCACTAGGATAGTACTTTTATCATTTTTATTTTTTCTGGGGGAAATGCAGTAGGATAGTACTTTTGTCATTTTTTCTGGGGGAGGCGGTACTATGGGAGTTATTTCATCAATTTCATCACTTTTTGCAGCAGGAGGGGAGATGAATAGCAGGTATTCATTCATCAATTTCATCACTTTTTGCAGCAGGAGGGGAGATGAATAGCAGGTATTCATTCATCATTTAATGGCAGCCTCCAGGTGGGCTGGGGAACCCATCACCAGTACCTGGTGGCCATGGAGAGCCTCCAAGGAAGCCGGGGGAGCCCCCAGGGAGGCCGGGGGAGCCCCCAGGGAGGCCGGGGGAGCCCCCAGGGAGGGCCCGGGAGTGGCCCCTGCCCTCTGGAAGGTATGGTCAGTCATTGGAAGGCAGGGCAGGCTGGGGGGGGGGGGGGGGGGTGAGACCGGGAAGAGGTGGTTGATCAATCAGGGCAGTGCTCAGTCTAGGTCCAGGGAGATCCAGAGATCAGTGTCCCACCTGCAAATATCAATATTTGGTCGTATTTAATACTGTAAAAATGGTTTAAGTTAGACATAAATAACAGTATGTATGATATACATTGGTATGTATTTGATAGGAATCAGAAGCATTAAATGGAAAAACTCTTACATCTAAAGACTAAACTATAATAGTTGCATTCATATGATAGCATTGTATATTTATGTATCATTATTCAGCTATTACCATAGTCACATAATTTCTTTAAACTGATATCCATTACTGTAAACTTACTTTCTCTCCATGTGTAACCATATAAATGCCATGGTTCAGTGTAACACATGTACACAGGTAGGCAGAGTCAACTGTCTCCTCCAGGTGCACAGGGCTAAATGACCAAAGTTAGTGTGCACATACCCGTGTCTTAGTGCTGACCTACTTCATACAGGTGACCAGGGGCTAATTATAACTGCTGTTGTTATCACACCTGACTGGGCACTGCATGCACGGCCCCTCCTCACGTGGCATCACCACGTGCATGAGCAGGGTTGTGTGGATGGGGGTGGTGAGTGGGGGGGGGGGGGGGGTGTACATTCCCCACAAGCTGCAAGCCTACTGCGGCCTTTACAGTCTCATGTGTGGGTCAAAATAATGTATGATGACGGGATTAGGGTCCCCTTACTCCCCTGATCAGTATCACGGGTTGTAGCCCTCCAGAACCCCTCAAAATAATGTAACATATATGTTTAATAACGGGATCATTGTCCCCTAACTCCCCTGCTTAATATCATAGGTTGTAGCCCTCCAGAAGCCGTCAAAACTATGGTTAATAACGGGATCATTGTCCCCTAACTCCCCTGCTTAATATCATAGGTTGTAGCCCTCCAGAAGCCGTCAAAACTATGGTTAATAACGGGATCATTGTCCCCTAACTCCCCTGCTTAATACCATAGGTTGTAACCCTCCAGAAGCCGTCAAAACTATGTTTAATAACAGGATCATTGTCCCCTAACTCCCCTGCTTAATATCATAGGTTGTAGCCCTCCAGAAGCCGTCAAAACTATGTTTAATAATGGGATAAAGGTCCCCTAACTCTCTTGGTTAATATCATAGGTTGTAGCCCTCCAGAAGCTGTCAAAACTATGTTCGATAATGGGATAAAGGTCCCCTAACTCCCTTGGTTAATGTCATAGGTTGTAGCCCTCCAGAAGCCGTCAAAACTATGTTTAATAACAGGATCATTAGGCCACTGAAAAAAAATCTGGTTTCTCATCACCAAGCACTGAAAAAAATGACGAGGGTGTTTTTTATTTAATTTTTTTTTTTACTGAGGAGCCAAAAGGTATAGGAAAAATGAAGATTTTCTGTGAACAAATTTCATACTTAAGTATTTAAGTGTTTATTGATCTCCAGAAATTGGAAAATGTAAGATAATCCTAGGCCACTGCATTACTGACAGTATTTATAAGCTTTAATTTGATACCAAATATGACAATATTTCTCAATATTTAGCACATTTTTCATTAAAAATGTACAAAAAAAGTTTTCTCCAAATCATGATTTTCATGATGCGCGCGGTGATGAGAAACCAGCTTTTTTTTTGAGTGGCCTTATCCCCTGACTCCCCAGGTTAATATCATAGGCTGTATGTTTAATAACGGGGTCATTGTCCCCTTACTCCCCTGGTTATTATATTTCACGCCAACTTGATTTTGCATATAGGGGGGTCTAGATGGGGGGCCCCCCATGTGGCATTTCGAATTTAAGAAATGGCCCTGTCACGTCACTGAAAATTTGCAAGTAAATTTTCCCAGTAAATTTAAGAGGAACTTGAATTGACTGGGAACGTCATATGACAATTCCGGTGAATTTAAAGTCATGTTAAATATACCGGAAATGTCATATGACATTCCCAGTGAATTTAAGGTCATCCTAAATATACCGGAAATGTCATATGACATTCCCAGCGAATTTAAGGTCATCTTAAATTTACCGGAAATGTCATATGACATTTCCGGTAAATTTAGTGTGAGCCTACATTTACCGGAAATGTCATATGACATTGCCATGACATTTCCTGGTTGTTTAAGCAAACCTTAAATATACTTAAACAGGAGTTTTCGTGCAGTGCAATTAATAGCATTTACCCATTAATCGCAAGCATTTAACAGTTTCAAAGGTAAAAGCCCTGATTCATTCATTGCTTAAACATTGCAAGAACTATGAGCTTTCAGTAAATGTCCAACTTTGTAGATTACCTCTATGAAGTAACACTTTGATGCCTTTAGAGTAGACACACAGTAACAATAACTGAAGCACACAGTTACTGATGGGGACATGTCTGTCTTGATGTAATCTCTGCATGGGATCTAAGGTTAAATTCTAAATCTTGCTTAAAATGTATCCCAAACACGGTAAAAATATAATATTTAGAGAATAGAGGTCAATTAAATGTCATCAATCTGTGTTAATAGGTCCAAAATGACCATATTTTCGGGAATGAAATCCAGTTAAAACTAATTCGGAGGAAATTAGGGGGGATGGAACAGTCAAGGAAGTCAAATATATTATTTGTGAACATTCTACGGAGCCCTGGAGAGGACATCCGTTTTGTATATTTTTTTCTTGAAAGGTCGTTTGCGCGAGTTAATATTTCGTTTGCGCGAGTTAATATTTCGTTTGCGCGAGTTAATATTTCGTTTGCGCGAGTTAATATTTCGTTTGCGTGAGTTAATATTTCGTTTGCGCGAGTTAATATTTCGTTTGCGCGAGTTAATATTTCGTTTGCGCGAGTTAATATTTCGTTTGCGTGAGTTAGTAGCTGACCTTGTCCCATTAGGTGTGGCCCAGCGTCTGTGTCATCATTAGGTGTAGCTCCTATAGGAGTCCTCATTCCCCTGAGTAACATCACATTAGGTGTAGCTCCTATGGGAGCCATCATTCTTAGTAAGATCACATTAGGTGTAGCCCTATTATTGTAGGTATGTTATGAACTTGTCCCATTAGGTCTAGCCCTGCTTATCTGTCAGCATTTGATGTAGTCCTCACCTATTCATATATGCATTAGGTGTAGCCCCTTTTGGTCATATCAGTTACCAAGATGATCCCATTAGATGTAGCCCCCACCGATGTACATTAGGTGCATTAGGTGTAGCCCAACTTGGACGTATCATTCACCTAGATGATCTCATTAGGTGTAGCCCCCACCTATTCATATAAATAATGCATTAGGTGTAGCCCCTATGGGACATTTCAGACATCAAAATGATCCCATTAGATGTATTCCATACATATTCATATTATGCATTAGGTGTATCCCCTGTTGGTCATATCAGTCACCAAGATGATCCCTTTAGATGAGCCTATTAGATGTAGCCCCCACGAACTCAAACAGGATTAGGTGTAGCCCCTATAGGCCATATTGTTCACCAAGATGATCCCATTAGATGTAGCCCTCACCTATTCATATGAATTATACATTAGGTGTAGCCCCAGTTGGTCATATCAATTACCAAGATGATTCCATTAGATGTAGCCCTATGTACATATGCATCAGGTGTAGCCCCCACCTATTCATATATAAATTAGGTGTAGCCCCTATCGGACATATCACTCACCGAGTTTATCTAATGAGGCGTAGCCCACCTATGTACATATGCATTAGGTTTAGCCCCCACCTATTCATATTAGTTATGCATTAGGTGTAGCCCCTATGGAACATATCAGTCACCAAGATGATCCCATTAGATGTAGCCCCCACCTATGTACATATGCATTAGGTGTAGCCCCACTAGTACATATCATTCACCTAAATAATCCCATTAGGTGTTGCCCCCACCTATTCATATGAATTATGCACAAGTATAGCATTATAGAGAAAAAACCTTATATTTCTTCCATGGCAGAAAAGGTCATCTCTATGTATAATATAGACATAGTTTTCTGTATAACATCGGATACTACCAGCACACCAACCCCCCCCCCCCTCAGTAAATATAGATATTGTCATTACACATTCATGAATATGATAAAATAGACAGGCAAGCATTAAAGAAGGACTGAACGACAGACCGGATTAATCCGAGTTCAGTTTTAGATTGTATGTTTACATACTATGTCTAATATACCTTAATAAAAATCTATTAAAAAAAATAATGGCTTTTATAGGAGCTACACCTAATGTTGACAGATAAGAGGGCTACACCTAATGGGACAAGGTCATACCTACTATTAGGGCTACACCTAATGTGATCTTGATAAGGAGAATGATGTCTCCTTTAGGAGCTACACCTAATGTTGACAGATAAGAGGGGCTACACCTAATGGGATACAGTCATACCTTACCTACTGGTAGGGCTACACCTAATGTGCTCTTACTAAGGAGAATGATTGCTCCTATAGGAGCTACACCTAATGCTGACGCATAAGAGGGGTTATACCTAATGGGACAAATTCATACGTTGCATACTGTTAAGGCTACACCTAATGTGATCTAACTGAGAAGAATAATGGCTCTTATAGGAGCTACACCTAATGTTGACAGATAAGCGGGGTTACACCTAATGAGACATGGTCAGCTACTAACTCGCGCAAACGAAATATTAACTCGCGCAAACGAAATATTAACTCGCGCAAACGAAATATTAACTCGCGCAAACCAAATATTAACTCGCGCAAACCAAATATTAACTCGCGCAAACGAAATATTAACTCGCGCAAACCAAATATTAACTCGCGCAAACCAAATATTAACTCGCGCAAACCAAATATTAACTCGCGCAAACCAAATATTAACTCGCGCAAACCAAATATTAACTCGCGCAAACGAAATATTAACTCGCGCAAACCAAATATTAACTCGCGCAAACCAAATATTAACTCGCGCAAACGAAATATTAACTCGCGCAAACCAAATATTAACTCGCGCAAACCAAATATTAACTCGCGCAAACAAACTTTGAAGAAAGAAATATACAAAACGGATGTCCTTTCCAGGGCTCCGTAACATTCTGACTCAATTTTAGGGTAATACACTTTTTTTTGCCCCACACATTAGATGTACTAACTTTAATACCACGCTAGGAGGTTGTTACTTTTGACTAAAGCTGAAATATGACCATCACTTGGCAATGTGTACTTCTTGAGAATATTCCTTTTTTTTAGAAGTGTTTAACTAACAATTAGTCGTGATTTACATGCATACCGTGACTTACATGCATACCGTGACTTACATGCATACCATTGATAATCCATAGATGGGTTCATAAATCAGTTTACGCTAACATAAATTAGATAAACTGAAAGAGAGGAGAATTCTACAGGTCAATTCAGTAAGACGCATCAGCTAGGCAATATTATCATGCATCTATCAGGCAGAGAATATACTGTTTTATTTTAATTCAATAAAAAGATGAAATAATCGAAGCAAATCTGTCATACTAGAAAGACAAAATGGAAAAAAACAAAAGCATTGCAGGCCTACATCAGGACAGTATTAAAAGTTAAGTGAATTATTTCCCTTCAGCGCCCAACACAAACAGTATCAGGTTCATACAATCTAGAAGAGCAAACTCCCTTCAAGAATTAAGTTGACTGTGTGCAGCGGCTTTATACAATCCGCTATCATATCGTCAGCTGATCGTAGTGTGTTAATAAGATTAAAGACTATGGTATCCTAGACTCATCAGGAATTAATATAATATCAGCTATCGGCTGGTGCTTAAACAGTAATCAAATTTGAAATTTGATCCCAGCCAGAGCTGGGAAACGTGATCAAAACTTAGTACTGCCCTCCCCCGCCTCTACCTATTATTGCTCCTTTGCTATTGTGTAGGGCGTATACTTATAAGGCCATTAACTGATGGCTCATACATTTTCAGTACATGAATATACACCTAAATACATTATCTTATAACAAAGTGTTGTTACAATACAGTGGATTTGATAGTAAGGAATATGATTCAGTATTATCTTACTCTCAGACTGTTAGATATGCAATTTGATATTTCCAATCTCTGCAGGTGTTACAGGAAATGCAAATATGCACTGAAACAAACAATTTCTGCCCAAAATAAAGACTGAGCTTTGCTTAATGGTGGATGTGATGAGATGCTATTCTTATATGATTATTTTAAAGGCATCTATTCAGATTCTCAGTAGAGATACGTCAAGGGTTATGTAACTAAGACGAGGCCAACATGACGGTGGTGGATAATTAAATGTTACAAGAGCTCAGTGGGTGTGCATATCCGGTAGTTAGCCATAACCAATTGGATTACATCGACCAGATATGTTGATCTTGATATGCAGATGTATATGTTTACAAAGGGCAGACATCAAAGAGAATTTAATGAATTCCTGGTAGCCCCATTTGAAGGTTTGGTGAGTAGGATGTGTGATCTCACACTATTATTGAGTGACTTGATACAATTGTAAATAGTTTCTCTAGATGGATCAGGAATCAAGAAACAAAAGTGTGAACCCTTTTAATATGACATTTTGATACTCCTATTTGATAATCCCAATGATGAGCACATTATTCTGGAGTTTTTTCTCCAGAATAATGTGCTCATCATGTTATTATTCAAGTTAATAAGGAACTAATACATGAATCTCCTTTTTTGATGTTATTGACATTTTCACTAGTATTAGTTGATATACCAGAGAGAGAAACAGTTGATACCATGTTAGATTGAGTTTGCTGCCAATATTGATTGATCTAATAAATAGAGGCCCTTATTAATGAAGATATGGCATGTCAGTTGTGTAATTTTGAGAGATGGGGAAGGGACTAACATGTGTCGATTCTAAATATCTATGTTTAGGTCAATACAGAGCTTTGATAGTGTAAGCAAGGGTGAGGTTGGTAGAACATAGACGTTTCATTCATAGAATTAACTTATGTACATAGAAGTTGGGAGGTAGAAAGGTAAATATGCAGTTAAAGTGAACAACAGCTCCCATTGACATAAGCGTATCACTCAAAACTAAAATAAAGAAGAAAGATAGACATTTGGAGAGTCAGTCATTTGACATAGCACAGAGTTTAATATGGCAGTTTGAATGGGCGGAGAGGTTTCTATGTTTGCCTTCTGCCATCCTCATCTCGTTATTGCATTATCAGTTTGGATGTCAAACATCAAATGGACAGGAATGGGCGAGGAATATAGAAAGAGATTATGTATACCGTACCAATGAGTATAAGGCCCCTGGCGCTTATGACTTTGGAGGGCTGATTATGCCTTGAGTCATTGAAAGAACGGCGTCATTGAAAGAACGCAGAACAAAAACAAGACAAACTGTAATAAAAGCCACCAGCTCAGCATATAAGTATGCCCATGAGTGTTCATGGCAGCTTTTGAGCCTACATATATAGATATATATAGATATATATATAAGCAAATAGAGATGGCATTTCACCAGACCCAGGGCCCATGACTGGCTATGCAGGCAGGGTATTAGCGTCCCACTAAGGTATAAAATGCCCATGTGTGGACCGGAAGTACAGACAGTGTGGCTAGGTGCACGCGCATGCCAATGAGCCTTCCTCACCATCATATAGTTACCATAAAAGCACTGGCCGCTGTGAGTAGCTTGGTGGTTGGTAAGGGTTAGGTGCAGAAAGGTGTGAAAGAAGGGTGGGGTTCAGTCCTTCATCAACTATGGCTTAGGCTCAGTGAGGAGCGGCCCACTGATTAAACCTAGGCAGGAGCAGGCCTACTGCCAGCAGTAGACAGTAGTGGCTATCACCTGCAGCCCACCAGAATAATTCAGATTCCAGCATTGCACTCTGTAAGGCCAAAATAAACGGTGTGTTTCAGGTTACATAGTCTGAAAATCTAGGTAGGGTAGGTCGGATATTTTTTTTTCTTTTACTTTGGCCTGAAAAGCTGAAAAGTACCCAAAAACTGACTCGCAAACTTCAGCTCTGACTCGCCAACACCGACCATCAAATTGACTCTGAAATAGCCCCAAAATTACTTAAATTACACATATTTTTTTCAAAATTAGATAAAATTGTCAAGGCTCGGCCCTTTTTTGCTAGGTAGGGTCGGGTAACCTGAAACACACCTTTTCTTTTGGCCTAAAGAGGGTACAGCCTCGGTTCACTACTGCTTCTCACATTGCTACACTCTCTTGTTGCTTGTGAATACAGTTTTTGGTAAAGCTTGAGACTTGGCATGAGTTAATGTAATAATTGTAATGAGATTGTCATGAATGCTCAATACTTCACCAGATAAAGCTAGTTTAACAAAAACTAATTGCCCTACCAGCAACACCATCCTGGCCTGGGGAAGCAGTCTTGACAGATGAACCAACGCGGATGGTATATAAAGAACATGCACTGAAAATCCATAGATTGAAAGGGTTAGTCATTCAGACTATCCTAGGTTGGTCATAAGAGTGTTAGTCAAAATGGCAAAGTTATATTCAAAAATGACTGAGGGGTCAGTCAGTAGTGGCTAACCTAGGTTCATCATTGGTGTGTTGTGTTTGTATACCACTAGTTGGCGCAACCTGTGATGACCGCTAAGTGGCTCCCCCTAGAAATAAAAAGACCAAGGTGGGTTGGTCAGTACTGACAAACCTGACAATAATAACTAATCTAGGTTGGTCATATAGGGAGCCAAAAAATGACTAACTAGGTAAGGCACTAATGACTGAGAGATTGGTCTTATAGGGAGCCTAGGAATATCAGTGTACGGTATAGAAGGGGTGTTACAAAACCTCTGTTGAGGTTTAGAACCTTCAAACTCAACATAAATGAGAAGCTATTCCTCTTTGATTCTTATCATGGAAAACATTGCCAGTTTATATATATGGCATTCGATTATTATTGTATTACACCAAGCCCTAATGATTATTTGGGTCCAATGCCACTAAAGTTACAATTTGCAAGTCACAAATCATCAGACCGCCGGGAAATTAGAAGGACATTCCAAAAAAGACAAAATGTGCATTTTAGAAATATCATTTCTGGGTGCCCCATCACTGTGTGAAGCACGCGGCAAACCTGTTAGGCTCAAATAGGGATGGTTATGTCTGAGGTAAGATCCCAAGCCTTTTGTAATGCACTTAAAAGATCCATAGATTGAAAGGGTTAGTCAGTTCAGACTATCCTAGGTTGGTCATATGTGTGTTAGTCATAATGGCAAAGTTATATTCAAAAATGACCGAGAGGCCAGTCAGTAGTGGCTAACCTAGGTTCATCATTGGTGTGTTGTATTTATATACCACTAGTTGGGGCCACCTGTCATGACCACTCAGTGGCTCCCCCTGGAAATAAAAAAAACCTAAGGTGGGTTGGTCAGTACTGACCAACCTGACAATAATAACTGACCTAGGTTGGTCGTATAGGGAGCCAAAAAATGACTAACTAGGATAGGCACTAGTGACTGAGAAATTGGGCTCATAGGGAGCCTAGGAATATCAGTGTGCATGTAA